>JAXIVH010000359.1:30086-40086 GCA_036785325.1 Urophycis tenuis | reverse complement strand
CTTTGCACCAGCCGGCGTCCACCGTCTCGATGGTGCTGCTGTACTGGCCGATCGCTATCAGGGCTGGTGGTGGGGGACACGCGCACGCACACACGCACACACACACACACACACGCACACAAGGGATAACAAAGAGAGAAAGAGAGAGTTAGGGGTGAAGGAGTTCATCTGACAGAAAGCCCTTTTCTCCTTGCAGATGTAGCTGCCACGGTCTCCTGTCCCTGCAGAGATACATAGCAAATAATATATTATACATGCATACACACACATATATATATATACACTAACACACACAACCACACACATTTAGGGCATTTAGCAGACGCTTTTGTCCAAAGCGACTTACAAAAGGTTCAGTCTCTTCCTCAAGGACACTGACAGTTGGAGGTGGGGCTCGAACCGCCAACCCTCTGGTTGCCGGACGACTGGCTCTATCCATTGAGCTACTCCCCCCTCCCACCCCACACACACACACACACACGCACACTCCCTCACTGATCAGGCCCACCATAAAACCACCTGACTAATGTTGTGCACAAGTCCCCCTCATGCTGCCAACAGATGTGACATGTGACTCTCACGCGCCCACCAGAGGGGTTTTGTCGAGGTGGGCACTCTGACCGCTCTGCCGCTACGCAGCCCCCCCCCCACACGGCCAGCTGCGAGACCCCACGTGACCCGCGGGCCTTTCAATCACGGCCGACCAGAACAGACCGGACCCACCAGAACCGCCGTTCTGCAGACGCTAAGACCCAGCGGTCCGGCCTCACGGTGGGCCTCACGGTGGGCCTCAGGGTGGGCCTCACGGTGGGCCTCACGGTGGGCCTCAGGGTGGGCCTCGCGGTGGGCCTCGCGGTGGGCCTCACGGTGGGCCTCAGGGTGGGCCTCACGGTGGGCCTCACGGTGGGCCTCACTGTGGGCCTCACTGTGGGCCTCAGGGTGGGCCTCACGGTGGGCATCACGGTGGGCCTCACTGTGGGCCTCACGGTGGGCCTCAGGGTGGGCCTCACGGTGGGCCTCGCGGTGGGCCTCACGGTGGGCCTCAGGGTGGGCCTCACGGTGGGCCTCACGGTGGGCCTCACGGTGGGCCTCACGGTGGGCCTCACGGTGGGCCTCACTGTGGTCCCTCAGGGCTTACTGCTGACTGTTTACCTGCTGCCTGGTACAGAGGAGACAGCTTCCCCTGGAACAGGATGATCACTGTTATTCACCTCCCCTGTCAGCGGCTTTAATGCTGTGGCTGATGGCCTTGTGTGTGTAAGTGTGTGTGTGTGTGTGTGTGTGTGTGTGCTGTGTGTGTGTGTGTGCTGTGTGTGTGTGTGTGTGTGTGTGTGTGTGTGTGTGTGTGTGTGTGTGTGTGTGCTTCGTGTGTGTGTGTGTGTGTGTGTGTGTGTGTGCTGTGTGTGTGTGTGTGTGTGTGTGTGTGTGTGTGTGTGTGTGTGTGTGTGTGCGTGTGTGTGTGTGTGTGTGTGTGTGCTGTGTGTGTGTAAGTTTGTGTGTATATATATATATATATATATATATAAATAAATAAACTGAGAACATATACCAGAACTACAGCACGGATAACAGCAGCAGGGTAGACGTCTGGTGCTGTCGCACACCATTTTACTGTTTACTCACACAGAAGATCTGGAGCAGGAGCACAGACACCAACACACGCAAGCTAGTGAGGACCACACGCACGAATGCACGCACGCACACACACACACACACACGCATGCACGCACGCATCCATGCACACACATGCATACACTCACATTTACTTACACACGCACGCACGCACGCACGCACGCACGCACACGCACTCACACACGCACACACACACACACACACACACACACACACTCACATTTACTTACACACACACACACACACACTCACACTGTCACACACATAGGATCCCTGACTTGTTTAAAAGTGCTGCAGGACTAATCCATTAGAGCACTGGCATGTGTCACAGGGCTGCCAAGGTAAGAGCGGGGTGCCAGGGGAAAGGGAGGCTTCATGCCAGTGTTTCCATCATTTCTGCATGGTGTGTGTGTGTCTGTGTGTGTGTGTGTGATGCCAGCGTAAAGGACATTATGCCAGAATAAATAATTTCCACCGACACAACTGCCACTATCTGAGGGTACAAAGCCCTGTGGGCCTCTAAACGTATTTACACACGCAGGCACGCCCGCACACACACACGCACATGCAAACGCACACACACACGCACATGCAAACGCACACACACATGCACGCACACACACACACACACAAACACACACACACACACGCACACACATACGCACACGCACACGCACATGCAAACGCACATACACATACACACGCACGCACACGCACACACAGACACAGACACACACACACACAGACACACACACACACTGTTGTTACAATTGTTGTACATATGGCAAGCAAATAGATTTATGGGATAGAACCAGGCAGACCAAACCCACACACACACACACACACACACACACACAGAGACACACACACACACACACACACACACACACACACACACACACACAGTGCTTCTTATCAATCTCCAAGCCGTCGATCGGTGAGCAGATTGAGAGGACGTGCGCTATGCTGATTGATTATTAGCCTTGGTCCCGTGATTGATCGATTATTATCCCTGTTCCGTGATTGATGGAGATGCTATGGTCTTAGCTCTGTGCTCTCACCTGTTAGTGTCGATAATAAGGGAGGGAGGACAAACCAGAGGAGGAGGAGGATGAGCGAGAGATGAGAGGAAGATGAAAGAAGAGAGTGAGAGAGAGTGGGAAAGAGAGCGGGGAGAGGAAGGGTAGGAGAGAGAGAGAGAGGGGGGGGAGGAGGAAGGGTAGAAGCAAGAGAGAGAGAGAGGTAGGGATGGAGGGAGGGTAGGAGCAAGAGAGAGAGAGGTAGGGATGGAGGGAGGGTAGGAGGGAGGGGGGAGGGAGAGAGAGAGAGAGAGAGAGCGGGAGCGAGAGCGAGAGCGAGAGAGAGAGAGAGAGAGAGAGAGAGAGAGAGAGAGCCCTTTGACGACACCTTCACATGCTTGCTAAGAGCTCCTGTTGTTTGCCTCCCCGGGCAGAAATCCATTCCCTCCTTACAGCCTGATAAAGCAGCGAGGGGATACATGCTAAGGGCCATCCCACCTCTCCCAGCTGGGAAATGAGACAACTATTGTGTTGTGACTGTGAGTCTCAGGTCCATCTCCAGGTGACCTGAATGGCTGAGCCCCCGCCCAGGAGAACCAACAGGACCAACATTAGTAGTTTCACTTCTTTCCATGTAATCGCATCCTAAATATTAAGAATAAAGGGAAAATTGGATGTAAGCCTACAGGAAATGTTTTTTTCATGGTAAACCGACTGGGAACCCCCCCCCCACACACACACACACAGACACACACATACACACAATGTTACCCCAAGGAGACGGGAAATTAATCATTTTATGCAGTTTAAATCAACTGCTTGCCTTTCCATCTGTAGCCCTTCCAGAGTGGTCCCTGTTAAGTACAGTGTACACACACACACACACACACACACACACACAGACAGGGATAATCTCCATGTACAGCGACATGTGTAATAGATAGCTTAAGGCAATCGGAGAGCCCAACATGTGGTTCCATTTGGGAGCGCGCTCGCAGACGCAGAAGAGCACATTAGACCTCAACAGGCAGCAGAGGCTTTGAAGACCCCGCTGGAGAGGGGACCACACCGCTGGGACAAGGGTGCCCTGGTGGGGGAGAGAGAGAGAGAGAGGGAG
Source organism: Urophycis tenuis (assembly GCA_036785325.1). Classification (NCBI taxonomy): domain Eukaryota; kingdom Metazoa; phylum Chordata; class Actinopteri; order Gadiformes; family Phycidae; genus Urophycis; species Urophycis tenuis. The sequence continues at coordinate 36,318 of JAXIVH010000359.1, read as the reverse complement.
AGAGAGAGAGAGACAGAGAGAGAGAGAGAGGGAGAGAGAGACAGAGAGAGAGAGAGGGAGGGAGAGAGAGAGAGAGACAGAGACAGAGAGACAGAGAGAGAGAGAGAGAAAGAGACAGAGAGACAGAGAGAGAGAGACAGAGACAGAGAGAGAGAGAGAGAGAGAGCGAGACAGAAGGGCACAACAACAGAGCGATGGGTGGCTGGCGTCTCCTCGACCGCTGCTGACCTGGCGGAATATTTAACAGTGTGGCTGCGTGTGCGTTTGTGTGTGCGTTTGTGTGTGCGTGTTTGTGTCCGCGTTTGTGTGTGCGTTTGTGTGTGTGTTTGTGTGCTCGCGTTTGTGTGCGCTTTTGTGTGTGTGCGTTTGTGTGTGTGTTTGTGTGCGCACGTTTGTGTGCGCGTTTGTGTGTGTGTGTGTGTGTGTGTGTGCTTATGTGACAAGACGGCTGTGTGGCTTTTGGCGATGAATGTCCCTCTGGTCTCGGGGTCCGTTCAGAAGAACCCTAAACCTGATTACATTGGACGAGTCCTCAGCTCTGATGTTGAGACGCACTTACTGCCGTCCACGAAGAACCACAAGGTCGAAACGCCAAATGGAACAGCCGGACTCAATGAAATTAATAGTTTAATCCTGAAATGTGGGGCCAAAGACAGCACAGCGCGTTCCAAGGAACATCTGAGATTCTGTGTGGGATACCACTTCCTCCCCCCCCCCCCCCCGTCTTAATACCCTGAACATCTTTCCCTGGCCCGGACCCCCGCCCTCCCCCCCCCCCTGGTCCCTAAGTGATGGCCCGGCCAGGTGGACGGCGCTGCTGAATAATACCTGAGACAACATGGTGGCTGCAGCGCCCGCTCCCTCTCCTAATGGCCCTCTCCTGCCAGCACGGCCGGCCGCACGCTGGCAGCCGCCGGCCGGCCGCGATAACACCACAGTGATGGTGTCAGGGGGGAGGAAGAGGACGGGACGAGACGAAGGAGAAAAAGAGGCGGCCGTCGCCTCTCAGACTATAAAACAGGCTTTTCCGAAGTAGGCTTCAGGGCTAACCGAGAGTCGCAGGGAGTCTTTGTTAGCGTGGGCCAAGTCCTGGTCTATTTAGACTCCTTTAGTGCACTATCAACAAGTTCATCTGGTTGCTATTACAGGCTAATATCCAAGTCTCTCTCTCTCTCTCTCTCTCTCTCTCTCTCTCTCTCTCTCTCTCTCTCTCTCTCTCTCTCTCTCTCTCTCTCTCTCTCTCTCTCTCTCTCTCTCTCTCTCTCTCTCGCTCTCTCTCTCTCTTCCTCCTCCCTCCCTCCCTCCCTGCCTGCCTCCCTCCCTCCCTCCCTCCGTTCTGTACCTCACCCTCTCCTCTTCCTTTCTTTGCCTCACGTTTGATCCTCTGTCAGGAGACACCAAGGCCAGTCCAATTTCTGTTGCCAATGGAAACCATTGCCTGCTCTCGCCACAGAGGAGTGCTTTGGCCCGAGCCGGTTTACTGCCACAGAGCGTGGCCGCTCTGCCTGACGGACGCCACCGTGTGTGTGGGGGGACGGGACCCCACTAAACGTGTGTAACGTGTGTATGAGGGGGACGGGACCCCACTAAACGTGTGTAACGTGTGTATGGAGGGGCAGGACCCCACTAAACATGTGTAACGTGTGTGTGGGGGGACGGGACCCCACTAAATGTGTGTAACGTGTGTATGAGGGGGACGGGACCCCACTAAACGTGTGTAACGTGTGTATGAGGGGGAGCAGGACCCCACTAAACATGTGTAACGTGTGTATGGGGGGACGGGACCCCACTAAACGTGTGTAACGTGTGTATGAGGGGGAGCAGGACCCCACTAAACGTGTGTAACGTGTGTATGGGGGGAAGGGACCCCACTAAACGTGTGCAACGTGTGTATGGGGGGACGGGACCCCACTAAAGGTGTGTGTCTATGAGGGGGACGGGACCCCACTAAACGTGTGTAACGTGTGTATGAGGGGGACGGGACCCCACTAAACCTGTAACGTGTGTATGAGGGAGACGGGACCCCACTAAACGTGTGTAACGTGTGTATGGGGGGGCGGGACCCCACTAAACGTGTGTAACGTGTGTTTAAGGGGGAGCAGGACCCCACTAAACGTGTGTAATGTGTGTATGGGGGAGCAGGACCCCACTAAACGTGTGTAACGTGTGTATAAGGGGGAGCAGGACCCCACTAAACGTGTGTAACGTGTGTATGGGGGGACGGGACCCCACTAAACGTGTGTGTGTATGAGGGGGGCGGGACCCCACTAAACATGTGTAACGTGTGTATGGGGGGGCAGGACCCCACTAAACATGTGTAACGTGTGTATGGGGGACGGGACCCCACTAAACGTGTGTAACGTGTGTATGGGGGGGCGGGACCCCACTAAACGTGTGTAACGTGTGTTTAAGGGGGAGCAGGACCCCACTAAACGTGTGTAATGTGTGTATGGGGGAGCAGGACCCCACTAAACGTGTGTAACGTGTGTATAAGGGGGAGCAGGACCCCACTAAACGTGTGTAACGTGTGTATGGGGGGACGGGACCCCACTAAACGTGTGTGTGTATGAGGGGGGCGGGACCCCACTAAACATGTGTAACGTGTGTATGGGGGGCAGGACCCCACTAAACATGTGTAACGTGTGTATGGGGGGACGGGACCCCACTAAACGTGTGTGTGTATGAGGGGGGCGGGACCCCACTAAACATGTGTAACGTGTGTATGGGGGGGCAGGACCCCACTAAACGTGTGTAACGTGTGTATGGGGGGAAGGGACCCCGCTAAACGTGTGTAACATGTGTATGAGGGGGACGGGACCCCACTAAACGTGTAACGTGTGTATGAGGGGGACGGGACCCCACTAAACGTGTAACGTGTGTATGAGGGGGACGGGACCCCACTAAACGTGTGTAACGTGTGTATGGGGGGGCGGGACCCCACTAATCGTGTGTAACGTGTGTATGGGGGGACGGGACCCCACTAAACGTGTGTAATGTGTGTATGGGGGGGCAGGACCCCACTAAACGTGTGTAACGTGTGTATGGGGGGGCAGAACCCCACTAAACAGAGTGTGTGTGTGTGTGTGTGTGTGCGTGTGTGTGCGTGTGCGCGCCACCGTATGGGTGTCATCTTCTTCAGATGGAGGACACTGCGGGGGGAAAGGAGGAGATGGGGCTCACACTCACAGTGGTTAAGCTGTGCGTGCACACACACACACACACACACGCACACACGCACACACGCATACACGCACACACGCACACACGCACACAGGCACACGCACACAGGCACACACACACGCACACAGGCACACGCACACAGGCACACGCACACAGGCACACACACAGGCACACGCACACAGGCACGCACACACGCACACACGCACACACGCACACACGCACACAGGCACACACAAACACATACGCACACGCACACGCACACACACACACACACACGCACACACACTTCACATGAGGGTCCATAGGAGCAGGAAATTGTCTTTCCCAACTGATAATGATTTTCTGTCTGCGAAATAAATGAAGCGATATGCAAGAGAAGGTAAGGTGGAGGAGAACGGATACAAGAGGCCGCGCCGAAAAGAAGGAGAAATCCTTTTTCCTGTTGCTGCTGTGGTGAGCAGCCCCAGGCACGGTAATGAGGACACACTCTGCCGACCAGCCTCTGGTGTCTATATATATATATATATATATATATATATATATATATATATATATATATATACACATGTGTGTGTGTGTGTATGCTCAGCTTTTTGATATGAAGTATGTTTCATGTCTGTTTGTGTGTGTGTGTGTGTGTGTGTGTGTGTGTGTGTGTGTGTGTGGTGTGTGGTGTGTGTGTGTGTGTGTGTGTGTGATGGAGTGCGTGTTCACGACAGAGACGGAGAACTAAACACAGAGCAAGGGGAAGGGAAGGCGGGGAGACGGAGAGAGAGAGAGAGACGGGAGGGAGTGGATGTATGTCCGTCTGCATGCACGCGCACGACACACACCCCAGCCCCCCCCCATTATGTACGCTTAGTTTAGTGTGAAGGGAAGCAGGGCGAGACGTGGGGCCGCTTTAAATCCTGGATATCACTCACGCCGGGCGTAGCACATTACCCTCCTCCTCCCCCACCTCCACCTATTCCTCCTCCCCCCACCCTCCACCTCCTCCTCCTCCCCCACCTCCACCTCCTCCCCCACCTAGACCTCCACCTCCACCTCCCCCCCTTCCCTTCCCACGTCTCCTGTCCGGCAGGATAACGTATTGGATCACCAGCCCATAATGAGGACCACGTTGAACACCGCTGACCCCGGGGGTCCCCGATTGGCTCGAACCGGCTTCTGCCCGAGCTGAAGGATGGCGCGGCGGGACTGAACACGCGCTCCGTTCCACGCCGCCAAACCACCGGGACAGAAGCCGCGCTGACCACGCCTACAAGCATGCACGTGCTCGAGGGGGAAAGAAAAGAACGGAGCTTAAAATATTGAATTCAACTTCCACGGAAAATAAAACAGTTGCAACTCAATCAGCAGCCTCCTGGCAGGCGGAGGTGACACATCTGTCGCCGTGGAAACGCCATCCGTGGCGATGAGACACCGAGGAGCCGGTTCCGCGCCGCCTCCGCCCCCGACCAGGTGACCGGCCCCACGTGAACATCTGAGCTGCTCCCTCAGAGCGGCCCCTCCTGGGAGTGGGGAGGTCAGGCCATGGTCAGGCCCATGTGGGACCCCCCGCCCCACCCCTACCCTTTCTTAATCGCCTCTATCCACTCTGCCCTGCTCCAGGGCAGCAGGGGTTAAGCATCATTTACGGGCTTATTAGATATTCACTTATTACATTCTCCTAAATGATGGTGTGCCATTACTGCTACCTTATTGCTCGAACCCGTTGCCCTGCCGGCTGTGGTAACCTTATACACCGTGATGCCCCACCCCCTGATGAAGACAGAGTGCTTACTGAACACATGATGGTATATGGAAAAGACTTAGCTGCTGATGCTGGTGTGTGAGCTGTGTGTGTTTATGTGTGTGTGTGTGTGTGTGTGTGTGTGTGTGTGTGTGTGTGTGTGTGTGTGTGTTTGTGAGAGTGTGTGCTGCTGTGTGTTTGCATGTGTACGTGTATGAAGCACGCACATACATAGTTTGTGTTTGTGTGTGTGCACACGTGCGTGCGTGCGTGCATGCGTTGTGTGCGTGTCTGTGTGTGTGTGTGTGTGTGTGTGTGTGTGTGTGTGTGTGTGTGTGTGTGTGTGTGTGTGTGTGTATATGTAAAAATAGGGCAATGTGCAGAAAAGGGGGCTTATTACAGATGATGCATGCCAGAGGAGGCGACTGTCATGTCTCATATGAAACACGTTCATTCTGCACTCTCCGTTGGCTTCTTAAGAGCGGTACCCCTCTACTTATCCTCTTCCACCGCTCAGCCGCATGATCAAAGACCTGACCGGGCCCCTCTGCACCTCCTGTGGCGTAAAGTAATGTAAGATTCAAACATCATCATCATTACCAAAGACATTATGCACAGGGGAACATTTGAATAACAATGACGGGAAAATGGAAATGTAATGGAAGATTTGTTACCTCCTTTGTGTGTTGTTTCTATCTTTCATTGAAAGCGCGCGTGCGTGCATGTGTGCTTGTGTGCTTGTGTGTGTGTGTGTGCGTGCATGCTTGTGTGTGTGCTTGTGTGTGCATGCATGTGTGTGTGTGTTTGTGTGTCTGTGCATTTGGGTTCAGGACGATTACTTGAAGAAAGGAAAGGAAGGGAAACAAACAGAGAAGTCCCGCGGCTTGTGGACAGACATTACACCGAGCCGGGAGCCCTGACGGTGGGACAGACCCCGCCAGGAACCCGGGTCGGCAGCAGACAGACCGCCCCGACCGACCGAGCCCCGACCCGTTAGCCACCTGCGTCTGAGCGGCTAATGGGCCGCGCTCGTCTCCAGAGCGTCCAGAGCTAACGAGGTTAGCGCCACGTCAGACAAGAAGCCGCTCGGAGAACACAGCCGTGGGCCTGAGATCCAGAGAACCACGCTAAGACCAGGCCCGGCCGCGGGGCTGAGAACCAGGTTAACGCCAGGCCGGCCACGGGCTGAGAGACAGGGTAACACCAGGCCGCGGGGCTGAGAACCAGGGTAACACCAGGCCGCGGGGCTGAGAACCAGGGTAACGCCAGGCCGGCCGTGGGGCTGAGAACCAGGGTAACACCAGGCCGGCCGCGGGGCTG
>JAXIVH010000359.1:22586-25086 GCA_036785325.1 Urophycis tenuis | reverse complement strand
AGAAATCAGCCCCCGTTAATGTTTATGGCTCACTCAGACGAGTTAAGTCCAGACGCGACACGCTTTCACACACGCACACACACACACGCACACACGCGCGCACGCACGCACGCACACGCACGCACACGCACACACACGCGCACACACGCACACACGCACACACGCACACACACACACAAACACACAAACACACATACACACACACACACACACAAACACACACACACACACACAAACACACACACACACACAGTCACACACACACACACACACACACACCAGCGAGGCAAATCCAAGCCTCTGTAAGAGCATTCATTTCATGCACGCAGAATGTTTCGGATCAATACCTGGCTATAGATCAAACACCTTTCCCCAGTTTTATGACCGGCCCGGGTCCTGAGGCCCGGGTCCCGAGGCCCGCTGGGGGCGCCCTGAGCCCGTCATGCCGGGCGCCCTCCGTGGCGCCCGTGACTCCGCCCCCAGGCCGCTGTGAATGTGACGCGACGGTTTAAGGAGCTCGTGTTTTCACAGAAACGACCCGCTGAAAACTCTGTCCTCTGTCCTCCCTACTGTCCTCCCCCTCACCCCCCTGCTCTGTTCCCCTTTCTCACGCTGCCTCCTCCAGCGTTCAGGGTCACCGCCACCCCCCAGGAGCGCAAATGACCTCTGACCCCCTCAACGACCTGGGGGTCGAGCCCAGGTCTGTAAAACAGCTGGGTTACAGGCATCTTGTGTGTTGTGTGAGAATCCAGGACACAGAGAGCACCAGGACACACAGAGAGAGCACCAGGGACACAGAGAGCGCACCAGGACACAGAGAGAGAGCACCAGGATACAGAGAGCAGAGAGAGAGAGCACCAGGACACAGAGAGAGCACCAGGACACACCAGAGCACCAGGACACAGAGAGCACCAGGACACACAGAGCACCAGGACACAGAGAGAGCACCAGGACACAGAGAGAGCACCAGACACACAGAGAGAGCACCAGGACACACAGAGAGAGCACCAGGACACAGAGAGAGCACCAGGACACAGAGAGAGAGCACCAGGACACAGAGAGCACCAGGACACAGAGAGAGCACCAGGACACAGAGAGAGAGCACCAGGACACAGAGAGAGCACCAGGACACAGAGAGAGCACCAGGACACACAGAGAGCACCAGGACACAGAGAGAGAGCAGCAGGACACAGAGAGAGAGAGCACCAGGACACAGAGAGAGAGAGCACCAGGGACACACAGAGAGCACCAGGACACAGAGAGCACCAGGACACACAGAGAGCACCAGGACACACAGAGAGCACCAGGACACACAGAGAGCACCAGGACACAGAGAGAGCACCAGGACACAGAGAGAGAGCACCAGGACACAGAGAGAGAGCACCAGGACACAGAGAGAGAGCACCAGGACACAGAGAGCACCAGGACACAGAGAGAGCACCAGGACACAGAGAGCACCAGGACACACAGAGAGCACCAGGACACACAGAGAGAGAGCACCAGGATACAGAGAGAGCACCAGGACACAGAGAGCACTAGGACACACAAGAGAGCACCAGGGTGTCTTCACACAGAGCAGCCTGCGTCCCCATCGCTGGCCTGCTGCCGTGAACAAGACGATGAGGCGCGGCCAAATGTCCACCAGCCACCAGGAGCTCCGTTTGGCAGCGTGGTTTAGCGGCGCGTTCCGGGACGAAGGCCCGCCGCGGCGCTGGGCCCTCGACCGCCGGCCCACTGTGACCGGTGAAATAACAGGAGTGAGCACACAGCAGCCAGCGCCGCGCACGGCTCCCACAATGCACTCTGCCAAGGGGCTTCCCGAGGTTCTGCGTCAGTCCGCGTGACCGGGCCTGAGGTGTGTCCTCCAAACACTGATGCCTTCCCAACAGTCCATCTGTGTCTGTATGTGAGTGTGTACTTATGTAATGTGCAGTACATCTCTCTCTATATATGTCTCTATATTTATATACATGGGAGCATCATGTATATTCCACCCACTGTGTTGCTCTCTGCCTCCCAGTGAACCGTCTCCCTCTGGGTCCGACCGTCTCCCAGCAGAACCTGGCCTGTTCTGTGAGCTCCACCGCAGGCTGACCCGGTTACACAACCACGGCAGCGAGACAGCCCGCCATGACAGCTACCTCGGCCGGTGACCTGCGCCCTGGAGCTACAGGCTACACACGGTCTCTCAGACATCGCCGCGGTAACCTGCGCCCGGGAGCTACAGGCTACACACGGTCTCTCAGAACATCGCCGCGGTAACCTGCGCCCGGGAGCTACGAAGCTACACACGATGTCTCAGAACATCGCCGCGGTAACCTGCGCCCCGGAGCTACAGGCTTACACACGGTGTATCAGAACATGGCTGCTGTTCCTCGCTCACGCTCGCGCCGCCACAAAAACAAACAATGATCTGAAAGTTCTGCCGCCTCCGCCCAGCTTACTACCCCCCCCCCCCCGCCATGTCAGGGCTTCTGTGCACCACTACTAAGCCAACGTT
>JAXIVH010000359.1:17500-22386 GCA_036785325.1 Urophycis tenuis | reverse complement strand
CTGTGTGTCCTGGTGCTCTCTCTCTGTGTGTCCTGGTGCTCTCTCTGTGTGTCCTGGTGCTCTCTCTCTGTGTGTCCTGGTGCTCTCTCTGTGTCCTGGTGCTCTCTCTCTCTGCTCTCTGTGTGTCCTGGTGCTCTCTCTCTCTGCTCTCTCTGTGTCCTGGTGCTCTCTCTGTGTGTCCTGGTGCTCTCTGTGTGTCCTGGATTCTCACACAACACACAAGATGCTGTAACCCAGCGGTTTTACAGACCTGGGCTCGACCCCCAGGTCGTTGAGGGGGTCAGAGGTCATTTGCGCTCCTGGGGGGTGGCGGTGACCCTGAACGCTGGAGGAGGCAGCGTGAGAAAGGGGAACAGAGCAGGGGGGTGAGGGGGGGACAGTAGGGAGGACAGAGGACAGAGTTTTTCAGCGGGTCTTTTCTGTGAAAACACGAGCTCCTTAAACCGTCGCGTCACATTCACAGCGGCCTGGGGGCGGAGTCACATCGCCCTGAGCCCCCGCTGGGGGCGCCCCCCCGCTCAGGGCGCCCCCAGCGGGCCTCGGGACCCGGGCCTCGGGACCCGGGCCGGTCATAAACTGGGGAAAGGTGTTTGATCTAAAGCCAGGTATTGATCCGAAACATTCTGCGTGCATGGAAATGAATGCTCTTACAGAGGCTTGGATTTGCCTCGCTGTGTGTGTGTGTGTGTGTGTTACTGTGTGTGACTGTGTGTGTGTGTGTGTGTGTGTGTGTGTATGTGTGTTTGTGTGTGTGTGTGTGTGTGTGTGTGTGTGTGTGTGCGTGTGTGCGTGTGTGCGTGTGTGTGCGTGTGCGTGCGTGCGCGCGTGTGCGTGTGTGCGTGTGTGTGTGTGCGTGTGTGAAAGCGTGTCGCGTCTGGACTTAACTCGTCTGAATGAGCCATAAACATTAACGGGGGCTGGATTTCTCTTGAGTTATGTCCAGGTATTGATTCAGAAAACATTGACGCAGTTTTAAACTTTGCTAAAGAGCTTTTGGTGAGACCAGCATAAGAGTGTTATAGTGACGGCTCTGGGAAGCCGTGGACCGTATCAAATGAAAAGGCCGTGGAGGAATATGAATCAAACCAGGAGGAATGTCAGAACTGTAGGAATGCCTTTGGATTTATTGTGGTTTTAGTTAATGCAGTCATGTTAACGTTGTAACCCCTTTCATTGGTTCATTAGAATATTATTTATTTTGGGTAAACTCTCCCTGGTCTCACTGCTCCTGACACATACTTGAATTTCAGTGTCAATATTTACATGTTGTTATTTAATATAACCAATTACATCTATTTATTGGAACATTTATACTGACATATACTGTATGTGCATTTTTTATGTACACACTTCTTTTTGTGCATATTTGTGCGTAATTGTGTGTGTCATTCTCCCTTGAAAAGACACACACACACACACATTTTTATGTGTTGAATGTATTTGTTGTCATAGTGCTGGGTTTATTTGAGTGCACGACCCCATGTGTGTTAGGGTTGTGTAAGCAGTTTGAAATGGGGTCAAAGTTCAGCGGTCGTAGGAGGAGGAGACCTATAGGAAGCTGTGTTGCGGTGGCAGAGTGGCTGCCTGTTATCAGCATGCTGCTAACCTAATTGCCCTTTAACCTAATGTTGGTTAGTCATTTGACTTTGGTCATCGCAAAGAGGTTTTAGGTCGACCCCACATGCACGGACACACACACACACACACACTATTACTACAGCCCCGAGGGCTTTGAAGACGATGTGTGTCTGCAGACAAAGGGACGAGCTTGGTGAATGATTCCCCTGGAGAAGGGTGGGCCCTCTTCGACTTGAGTTAGGACTGCAGGCGCTCGCTCTGCCCCCTAAACAAACAGGCCATAAAGAATAAAGCGCAGTATATTCACGGTTGACACACAAGAAGCAGTAAGTCACTATTAAGGGGGGGGGGGGGGGGGGGGAGCACAAAATCCAAAATATGTCAGGATGAGCTGTCAGAATGAAGGAATGCATACTTCTGTTGGATTGCTTTTGATTTGGAGGATTAGACGTTTTATTGGTTCACTGGCTTTACCTATGTGATGACTCAAAAGACAAACAAATTGACTGTGAGACTGTAAGCAGGTCTGCCAGCCCCCAGCCGGTCCCGGTCTAGCCGTGTACGTGGTGAGAGCAGGTATCCAGTATCTCTCTAGGCATGAAGTGGAAGAGAGTCCCCGTCTCGCGCTCTGCGTCTAGTCGTGGCGTGTAATTAGCTTTAAGACCTGCTCTCTGTGCTCAGGGATTAGCCCTAATCCATAACCAAACCCATAACTATCGCTACGCTACGCTAGCGAGCTAGCAGCCAGCCACACGGCGCAACATGGCGGCTCATCCACTCCACACACTCCTGTTTGGTCTTCGTCCCCTCCTCCTCGTCTTCATTTCCTCCTCTGTTGCCCTGTTTCTTAATCTCCTTCCTCTCTCTCCCTCTTCTGCTCTCTCTCTCTTCCTCTATCTCCCTCTAATGCACACTCACTTTCTCCTCTTAAATTAAAGTTGTTAAGCTTTATGCCCCTGTGTCTTGGGTGGCAAGAGAGCTCATGTTGTACACAATCTGAGAGAGAGAGAGAGAGAAAGAGAGAGATGAGAGAGAGAGAGAGAGAGAGAGAGAGAGAGAGAGAGAGAGAGAGAGAGAGAGAGAGAGAGAGAGAGGAGAGAGAGAGAGAGAGAGAGAGAGAGAGAGAGAGAGAGAGAGAGAGAGAGAGAGAGAGAACAAGACAGTGAGTGAGGGAGTAATATACCCTTCAAAAGGAGGTGGATGGGAGCAGAGGTGCTGTTAGTTTGAAATAGAGTGTAATACCCTGCTTTTACTGCCTGTGTCTTTGGCTGTGAGTGAGAAGGGAGCAGGGCGAGTGTGTGTTGTAAAAGAGTGTGTGCATTATTGATTTCTTAATTATTTAGTTTTTGAAGAACAGCGGTGTGTTGACAACGGTGCGGGGAGCCCCCTCATCATCGTCCTGAAAGGCTTGACCTCATTATTAGCATATCTGATCGCTGTTCCTGCGTCCAGAGCGTGCATGTTTCCCCTCTGCGTTCCGGGCCGACCTGCTTTGCATGACATCAGACCTGCGGCATTCTTGGCACGTGACTGGGTACATATTTTTTGCTCTGACCTAAAATTGTTGCGAAAGGGGAAGATTGTAATTCACTCAGCGTTGTGAAAGATAAAAGTACAGAAACAGGGAGAAAGAAGTGAGCCCTGTTGATGAGCCCGGGCCCGGGCCGCCACGCCGCCCGGGCCCGGCTCCACTGAAGAACCGCTGCCCCGGCGCCAAGAGAAGCAGAGGGGGCCGGGGCTGGGCCGGGCCTTCCTGTGGTCCGCCATTAGGAGAGAACACAGGGGAGCCAAGAGTAATGGCCGCTCCCCATAGAAACCCTTGATGTTTTGGGAGAGCGAACGCGTAACAAACAAAAGAATATATCAGACAAGAAGAACAACACGGGGGGGAGCGGCATGCGGAGGCGCTCTGTCTTAAATAGGTCACGGTCGGGACGAGCGCCTCGCGGTCTCCATGTTCCCAGGACCGGTGCCCAGCTCTCTGGGAGGAAAACCAAGGTTCCTGGTTATCTTCTGGAGTTCTGCAGCAACGTTCCCTCATAATTCCTATTCAGTCTTGGCTGCTGGCCTGTCAATCTGGCAGGACGTCTGTGTGTCAGTTCTGGATGCTCTCTCTCTGTCCCTCTTTCTCTCGCTCTCTCTTTTTCTCTCTCTCTCTCTTGCTCTCTCTCTGTCTCTCTTTCTCTCTCGCTCTCTGTTTTTTGCGCGCTCTCTCTCGCTCTCTCACTCTCTCCTGCTCTTTCTCTCTCTCTCTCTCTCTCTCTCTCTCTCTCTTGCTCTCTCACTCTCTCATGCTCTTTCAATCTCTCAAGCTCTTTCTCTCTCTCTCTCTCTCTTGCTCTCTCTCTCTCTCTCTCGCTCTCTCTTGCTCTCTCTCTCGCTCTCTCTTGCTCTCTCTCTCTCTCTCTCGATCTCTCTCGCTCTCTCTCTCTCTCTCTCTCGATCTCTCTCTCTCTCTGTTTTTCTCTCATCTTCTAATCCAATCACGTGTGGTCCTTGCCTGCTGTTTTTCTCTCATCTTCTAATCCAATCACGTGTGGTCCTTGCCTGTCCTCCATGTCCACTTGCAGAACATCCCCTCCACAAGGCTGTCACCCAGATGCACTCTGCAGTGCAGCCTCGAGGTGCGTTGTGTGTTTCCTTCAGATGGTCGGCTGCCCTCATGTTGCGAGGTCGTCGCTGTTGTGTTTCAGCTCCGCCACTTGAACATTTCAGGGTTTTCTGATGAGTGTGTGTACCCCCACTTTACTCCACCTCTCTCTCGGCCTCTCTCTCTCTCTCTCTCTCTCTCTCTCTCTTTCTCGCTCTCTTGCTCTCTCTCTCTCGCTCTCTCTCTCTCGGCCTCTCTCTCTCTCTCTCTTTCTCGCTCTCTCGCTCTCTGGCTCTCTCGCTCGCTCTCTCGCTCTCTCTCGCTCTCTCTCTCTCGCTCTCTTGCTCGCTCTCTCTCTCTCACTCTCTTTCTCTCTCTCTCTCTCTCTCTTGCACACAGACACATGACCACAAAATGGTATGTGTCAGCTGGTTTACATCAGATCAGAGACTGATTGGGTGAATGCCCATACCTTGACTACATCTAACACATGCACACATGCATGCGCACACACACGCGCACACACATCCTCGTACACACACACACACAGAAGGCATAATGCCCCTTTTTCTTCCTTTGGCTAATTAATTTCCCAGATTGAGCATGTCCCACCATGAAGTGTTCTCCCTTCACTTGTGTTCAACTCAATCTCCCCCCTCTCTCTCTCTGCTCTCCAGTTAGCCTGTGTATTACTGCCTTGGACTGTTGTGGTTCTCTC
>JAXIVH010000359.1:10000-12500 GCA_036785325.1 Urophycis tenuis | reverse complement strand
TAGTGGGGTCCTGCTCCCCCTCATACACACGTATCACACGTTTAGTGGGGTCCCGTCCCCCCATACACACGTTACACATGTTTAGTGGGGTCCTGCCCCTCCATACACACGTTACACACTTTTAGTGGGGTCCTGCTCCCCTCATACACACGTTACACACGTTTAGTGGGGTCCTGCCCCTCCATACACACGTTACACATGTTTAGTGGGGTCCTGCTCCCCCTCATACACACGTTACACATGTTTAGTGGGGTCCTGCTCCCCCTCATACACACGTTACACACGTTTAGTGGGGTCCCGTCCCCCCACACACACCGGTGGCGTCCGTCAGGCAGAGCGGTCCACGCTCTGTGGCAGTAAACCGGCTCGGGCCAAAGCACTCCTCTGTGGCGAGAGCAGGCAATGGTTTCCATTGGCAACAGAAATTGGACTGGCCTTGGTGTCTCCTGACAGAGGATCAAACGTGAGGCAAAGAAAGGAAGAGGAGAGGGTGAGGTACAGAACGGAGGGGGGAGGAAGGGAGGCAGGCAGGGAGGGAGGGAGGGGGAAGAGGAAGAGAGAGAGAGACAGCGAGAGAGAGAGAGAGAGAGCGAGAGAGAGAGAGAAGAGAGAGAGGAGAGAGACGAGTAGAGAGAGAGAGAGGAGAGAGAGAGAGAGAGATGAGAGAGAGAGAGAGAGTGAGAGAGAGACAGAGAGAGAGAGAGAGAGAGAGAGATGAGAGTACTTGGATATAGCACTCAGATGAACTGTTGATAGTGCTCTAAAGAGTCTAAATAGACCAGACTTGCCCACCAGAACATAGACTCCCCTGCGCTCGAGCCTCTCGGTAGCCCTGAGCTACTCGGAAAAGCCTGTCGTTATAGTCTGAGAGGCGACGGCTGCCTCTTTTTCTCCTTCGTCTCGTCCCGTCCTCTTCCTCCCCCTGACACCATCACTGTGGTGTGTTATCGCGGCCGGCAGGGCGGCTGCCAGCGTGCGGCCGGCCGTGCTGGCAGGAGAGGGCCATTAGGAGAGGGAGCGGGCGCTGCAGCCACCATGTTGTCTCAGGGTATTATTCAGCAGCGCCGTCCACCTGGCCTGGGCCATCACTTAGGGACCTGGGGGGGGGGGGGGGGCGGGGGTCCGGGCCAGGGAAAGATGTTCAGGTATTAAGACGGGGGGGGGGGAGGGGAGGAAGTGGTATCCCACAACAGAATCTCAGATGTTCCTTGGAACGCGCTGTGCTGTCTTTGGCCCCACATTTCAGGATTAAACTATTAATTTCATTGAGTCCGGCTGTTCCATTTGGCGTTTCGACCCTTGTGGTTCTTCGTGGACGGCAGTAAGTGCGTCTCAACATCAGAGCTGAGGACTCGTCCAATGTAATCAGGTTTAGGGTTCTTCTGAACGGACCCCGAGACCAGAGGGACATTCATCGCCAAAAGCCACACAGCCGTCTTGTCACATAAGCACACACACACACACACACACACACAAACGCGCACACAAACGCGCACACAAACAGCGCGACACAAACACACACACAAACACACACACAAACGCACACACACAAAAGCAGCACCAAACGCGCAACGCACACAAACGCGCGCTCAACACACAACACACACAACGCACACGCACACACACAAACGCACACACAAACGCACACGCAGCCACACTGTTAAATATTCCGCCAGGTCAGCAGCGGTCGAGGAGACGCCAGCCACCCATCGCTCTGTTGTTGTGCCCCTCTGTCTCTCTGTCTCTCTCTCTCTCTGTCTCTCTCTCAGTCTCTGTCTCTCTCTCTCTGTCTGTCTCTGTCTCTGTCTCTTTCTCTCTCTCTCTCTCTCTCTCTCTCTCTCTCTCTCTGTCTCTCTGTCTCTCTGTCTCTCTCTCTCTCTCTCTCTCTCTCTCTCTCTTCTCCTCTCTCCTCTCTCTCTCTCTGTCTCTCTCTCCCTCTCTCTGTCACTCTCTCTCTCTCTGTCTCTCTCCCTCTCTCTCTCTCCTCTCCCCTCTCTCTCTCTCTATCTCTCCCTCCCTCTCCCTCCCTCTCTCCCATCTCTCTCCCTCGCTCTCTCCCTCTTTCTCCCTCATCTCCTTCTCCATTTCTCTCTCCCATCTCTCTCTCCCGCTGTCTCTCTCCCCCCCTCCCCCCCACCAGGGCACCCTTGTCCCAGCGGTGTGGTCCCCTCTCCAGCGGGGTCTTCAAAGCCTCTGCTGCCTGTTGAGGTCTAATGTGCTCTTCTGCGTCTGCGAGCGCGCTCCCAAATGGAACCACATGTTGGGCTCTCCGATTGCCTTAAGCTATCTATTACACATGTCGCTGTACATGGAGATTATCCCTGTCTGTGTGTGTGTGTGTGTGTGTGTGTGTGTATGTGTGTGTGTGTGTGTGTGTGTGTGTGTGTGTGTGTGTGTGTGTACACTGTACTTAACAGGGACCACTCTGGAAGGGCTACAGATGGAAAGGCAAGCAGTTGATTTAAACTGCATAAAATGATTAATTTCCCGTCTCCTTGGG
>JAXIVH010000359.1:0-7500 GCA_036785325.1 Urophycis tenuis | reverse complement strand
TGAGGCCCACCCTGAGGCCCACAGTGAGGCCCACCGTGAGGCCCACCCTGAGGGACCACAGTGAGGCCCACCGTGAGGCCCACCGTGAGGCCCACCCTGAGGCCCACCCTGAGGGACCACCGTGAGGCCCACCCTGAGGCCCACCCTGAGGCCCACCCTGAGGGCCACCGTGAGGCCCACAGTGAGGCCCACAGTGAGGCCCACCGTGAGGCCCACAGTGAGGCCCACAGTGAGGCCCACCGCGAGGCCCACCGTGAGGCCCACCGCGAGGCCCACAGTGAGGCCCACAGCGAGGCCGGACCGCTGGTCTTAGCGTCGGCAGAACGGCGGTTCTGGTGGGTCCGGTCTGTTCTGGTCGGCCGTGATTGAAAGGCCCGCGGGTCACGTGGGGTCTCGCAGCTGGCCGTGTGGGGGGGGGGCTGCGTAGCGGCAGAGCGGTCAGAGTGCCCACCTCGACAAAACCCCTCTGGTGGGCGCGTGAGAGTCACATGTCACATCTGTTGGCAGCATGAGGGGGACTTGTGCACAACATTAGTCAGGTGGTTTTATGGTGGGCCTGATCAGTGAGGGAGTGTGCGTGTGTGTGTGTGTGTGTGGGGTGGGGAGGGGGGAGTAGCTCAATGGATAGAACCAGTCGTCCGGCAACCAGAGGGTTGGCGGTTCGAGCCCCACCTCCAACTGTCAGTGTCCTTGAGGAAGAGACTGAACCTTTTGTAAGTCGCTTTGGACAAAAGCGTCTGCTAAATGCCCTAAATGTGTGTGGTTGTGTGTGTTAGTGTATATATATATATGTGTGTGTATGCATGTATAATATATTATTTGCTATGTATCTCTGCAGGGACAGGAGACCGTGGCAGCTACATCTGCAAGGAGAAAAGGGCTTTCTGTCAGATGAACTCCTTCACCCCCTAACTCTCTCTTTCTCTCTTTGTTATCCCTTGTGTGCGTGTGTGTGTGTGTGTGTGCGTGTGTGCGTGCGCGTGTCCCCCACCACCAGCCCTGATAGCGATCGGCCAGTACAGCAGCACCATCGAGACGGTGGACGCCGGCTGGTGCAAAAGACATCACGGACCAGGGGCCACGCAGATCGCCCAGAGCAGCAAGTCCCTGCGCTACCTGGGCCTCATGAGATGTGACAAGGTAGGGGGAGAGGTGTGACCGCGCCGCAGCTGCACCAATCAGCACCGCGCTGCGTCTTCACACACGCACGCACGCACACACGCACGCACGCACACACACACACACACACACACACACACACCACACACACACACACACACCACACACACACACCCCACACGCACACACACACCACACACACGCACGCACACACACGCACACACACACGCACACACACACGCACACACACACGCTCACACACACGCACACACACGCACACACACACGCACACACACTCACACACCCCCACACACACACCACACACGCACACGCACACACACACACACACACACACACACACACACACCCCACTGCGACGCTCCAAACCACAACAGAGTCCAAACCGTTTATTTCCAAGCGGCTGCTGCTGCTGTTGTGGGAGCTCTCAGGAAATGCAAATGGCGTGCGATGAAGGATGCTCTGAGGGGCCGACCGGAGGGCTTCTTCACTGGAGGTACGCCGTTGTGGCGGCGGTGCCGGGCGGCACCAGGAAAGGGAACAGAACCCAGAGAGGACCGCTCAGCTCCGCTCTGCAGTGAGCGTTGGGACGTGTGTGAAACTCAAGCGTACAGCAGCTGGTTTATTTGAACTGTAACCAACCAACTCTAAACACACAAATTATACCTGAGTGAAATGGTAAGCACCCGACAAACACACACACACACGTAATTACATACACAAGCATATACATGTTTGGTGTTTTTTCAGCTCGTTGACTGGCCACTTATACACCACATCGCATACTCCCCCCCCCCCCAAAAAAAAAACCCAAAAAACAGGAAAAAAAACATACCACTTTTTATCGCCATGGTAACAACTCGTAGCCGGGATCTGCTATTGGTGCCCAGATGCTCCGCCTCCCTCATGTGTAGCCAATTACTGCTGCCCCCCCCCCCCCCCCACAGAGTGGCTGGAGGGGAAGGGAGGGGGGGGGCAGGGGAAAGTGAACAGCTGGCCGCACACCTGGAGCACCTACCTGTTGTGTTACCTGTTGTGTTACCGATGTTGTGTTACCTGTTGTGCGTCAGCGCCTAGGTCAGGGTCCCAGCGCCGGTGCTTTGCATGGGACATGTGCACTGTGGGCTTGAGTGGTTCACACTCCTCAGGGGGTCTTTAAATGTGGGCTGAGACGTGTGTGTGTGTGTGTGTGTGTGTGTGTGTTTGTGTGTGTCTCTGTATGTGTGTGTGTTGGTAGGGTGCGTCTATTTTTTTTATAGCTCTGGCTTATTGAAGTGGGCAGGCCAGTATATCTCGGCTATAGTTTGCGACCCTATGCATTTTTATTTTTACGATGATGATTTATATGTGCACTGTGATGTCATTGTTGTATGAGTGTGTATAGTGCTCACGTGTGTCTTTTGGTTTCTCTGTGGCCATAAGTCGCTTCAGGTTGGGGCATTGAGCTTCCAGTGATGTCATGTTCTATGCAAAACACCATCACAGACATGAGTGCACATTTATCATATTAAACCGAGGGGCACAGTGAGCGGCAACGCTACTAATTTAATTCCACATTCACTCAGTCGCCCTTCTGCTTTGGAAAAGAAAATGCTGTGGGAATTATTTTCGTCCCAGTTTGAGTCCTTCAATCCATCTCGTGTGCGGTGGAAACACGAGTCCTCTCCTCCTGAGGACTCGTGTTCCTGTTCCACAGCCCAGCGCTCCGACGGCAGCACTGTGACCAAGAGGACTGAGCTGGAGAGTCTGACACTTTTCAAAGTGGGGCTAAATTACCAATCCCACCAATCAAGTTACCTTGTTTTGAGGGTGTGTGTGTGTGTGTGTGTGTGTGTGTGTGTGTGTGTGTGTGTGTGTGTGTGTGTGTGTGTGTGTGTGTGTGTGTGTGTGTGTGTGTGTGTGTGTGGTGTGTGTGTGTGTGTGTGTGTGTGTGTATGTGCGTGCGTGGTGTATATGTGTGTGTGCGTGCCTGCGTGCCTGCCTGTCTCGGGGGTGTGTACACACGCACACGCCTGTGTGTGCGTGCGTGCGTGCGTGCCTTTGTATTATATATACATACTGTATATACATTATGCATCATCATTTGTTTTGTCGCTGTCCAGTCACAATGGCAGATTGAGTTGATTTAATGATCTTTTGGATAACAATGGACGCCTTTGCCAACGAAGGTTTGCCTCTGATTTAATTGACAGACATCACAGTGAGATATAACAGTGACACATTACAGTGAGACATCACAGTGAGACATCACAGTGAGATATAACAGTGACACATTACAGTGAGACATTACAGTGAGACATCACAGTGAGATATAACAGTGACACATTACAGTGAGACATCACAGTGAGACATCACAGTGAGACATCACAGTGAGATGTAACAGTGAGATATAACAGTGAGATGTAACAGTGAGATATAACAGTGACACATTACAGTGAGACATTACAGTGAGACATCACAGTGAGACATCACAGTGAGATATAACAGTGACACATTACAGTGAGACATCACAGTGAGATATAACAGTGAGACATTACAGTGAGACATCACAGTGAGATATAACAGTGACACATTACAGTGAGACATTACAGTGAGACATCACAGTGAGATATAACAGTGAGACATCACAGTGAGGAGGACAGGCGTGTTTCCCCGAGCTGTCGATGCAGTGCTTATTAAAGGCCTTGTCCTTTAAAAACAAATGTCCCCTGGCTGTATGCACATGGTTGGCTTTTTTTTCACTTCCAGCTGGGCGGTCACACCTTTAACACAGCACAGTGATTATGTCTCTCGTCCATATGGAGGTGATCTGAGAGTATAAGACTCACGTCCAGGTGTGTTCCTGCTGCAGGGCCTTCCTGCGTTTGGATTATCTTCTTCTTCTATTTTACGGGTGTGTCATTTAACATTTGTGCCCCATCGAAACATCTGAAATTGCTTGATTTGCACATCAGAGCAGTGCGATCTGGAACTGTAGAAAATTCAATCTTGGTTAAAATGCTTGCCATTATTGGATAACACCCCAGGGAAAACACAGTGGGCTCCTGATCCCATTTGCTGTCAGGAAGCATTCTCTCGTTAGAGAGCTGCTGCCACAATGGAGCTCAACTTGCACTTCCCTCTCATGCAAATTGAAACACTTTCAATTGTTGGGTGGCGGAGTGGAAGCCTGTGTTTCGCTCTTGTCTGTCATTTGTGCAATTCCACATTTGCTTTAAAATGAGAATCATAGTGTTACTTTTTCTCCAGTTCCCCTCCTCTTCCTCGCTTTCCTCCACAAAACTTCCATCCACTGATCGGCACACCTGTCTCTCATTTCTGTCTCCCTCTCTCCCTCCCTCCCTCCCTCCCTAGGTGGAGTCAGCCCAGAAATGATCCCTGTCTTTCCATCCATTGCTCCGTCCAGCTCCTCATGCCCAGAGTCTAATTCTAAGTCTGATCTAACGTCAGGACTAGACTCACTCTCGTAGTTGTTATTGTGGAGCATGTCTGTCAGAACGGCAGTGCCTCTTTACTTACCTGGCTGCAGCGCCTTCCCTTTGTATCATCACTCCATGTAGAGGATGAGAGCAGACGTCTGGTCTGGTTTGGTGAAGGTAAAGGCTGTTTGTTTTTGATGAATCATAATCAAAAGACATTAGGCATATCAGACGCATGCGGGTTGACATTTAAAGCGACGAGACGCGCGCCTCCTTGAGGGGAAGAGAGCACTGATGACCCGACTCTGAGGCAGAGCCAGCCGCTCTCCGTGGATCCATGCTGCTGGCGCTGAGGACCCAGGACCCGGTACCCCCGCAGTGTCTGGAGCCATAGCGGGTGTCCTGCGCTGGTTTTGTCCTGCGCTGGTTCTGTTCTGGGCTGGTTCTGTTCTGCGCTGGTTCTGTCCTGTGCTGGTTCTGTTCTGGGCTGGTTCTGTCCTGTGCTGGGCTGGTTCTGTCTGGGCTGGTTCTGACCTGGGCTGGTTCTGTCCTGCGCTGGCTCTGTTCTGGGCTGGTTCTGTCCTGCGCTGGTTCTGTTCTGGGCTGGTTCTGTTCTGGGCTGGTTCTGACCTGGGCTGGTTCTGTCCTGCGCTGGTTCTGTTCTGGGCTGGTTCTGTCCTGCACTGGTCTGCTCTGCGCTGGTTCTCTTCTGAGCTGATTCTGTCCTGCGCTGGTTCTGTTCTTGGCTGGCCGTCTGAATCCACAGCGGGTCGGTCCCTCATGTTAATGGGCTGAAGCCCTCACAGGGGATTTCAGAACCGGTCATGTTGTACATTAATGAAATCATTGAAGTACTTATTCTGTGGCGAACACACTTTCTAACTCCTGTAACTCTAACCCTAACCCTAGCGTGAGGAGAAATGCCAAATGTCACCAGAAGAATCTGGCGCGTGTGTCAGAGAATTCTGCAGAATGCCGGCAGCGTGCAGAGCAAGTATTCAGAGTACGAGTGGATGAATAGACACCCTAACTTTCTCTTTGAGCCAGTCTCTTGATTACCTGATCACCTCAATGGGCTTCGTCAGTCGTACCTTCGTCAGTCTCTCATAACCTTTCACTTGTCTGCTTTTCATACCGTCATTTATTTCACTTGTTATTTCTCTCTCTCTCTTTCTCTCCTCACTCTCCACATGTGTGTTATATCCTTCCCTCCCTTACTTCCTCCCGTCTTTTCCTTGATTCTCTCCCTCCCCCTCTCCCCCTCCGTATCCCCCAGACAGTTTCCTACCTCCTGCGCTAGCTGATGGGGGAGTCATGTTTCAGAGTGGGCCCTGTCACTCTGCTAGACAAACACACAGAGCACTGATAACCTTGACTCAACACAGCCAGGACCGCCCGCCCTCTCTCTCTCTCTCTCTCTCTCTCTCTCTCTTCTCTGTCTCTCTCTTGCTCTCTCGCTCTCATCTCTCTCTCTCTCTCTCTCTCTCTCTCTCTCTCTCTCTCTCTCTCTCTCTCTCTCTCTCTCTCTCTCTCTCTCTCTCTCTCTCCTCCCCTGTCATATACACAGAAGAGGAGGAGGAGGAGGACAATGGGAGTGTATGTGAGGAGGAGGTGAAGGAGGTGTAGCTTGTTCTGAAGGCGACTGCTAACTGGATCCAGCTGCTGGTTCCCGCGCAGGGCAGCTTGAACCATTGATTTCTCCTTTTTTTTACACTCACAGTTTATATAAACTTGCTTCCCTACTGTATAGATTTTACTGCCTGGAAGACTAAATACTGAGTGTGTGTGTGTGTCTGTGTGTGTGTGTGTGTGTGTGTGTGTGTGTGTGTCTGTGTGTCTGTGTGTCTGTCTGTGCATGTGCGTGTGTGTCTCCTGCCATCGGTGGTTAAATGATAAAAAAGGAGAGGTGGCTTTTCACTCGGTGTGTTTCCAGTAGTGCTGGAGATCTTTCAATGTCATCGTCTGAATGCTGCCTCGTTCCTGCGTTTCTCACCCAGTGTGTGAGGGCAGCCCCTTTCTATTTGGTGTGTGCAATGCGTGCGTGCGTGCATGCGTGCATGTCGTATGTTTTTGGAAGTTGAGTTTCCCTGACAGGAATGCATGCTATTTATCGTTAGCTGGGCTCATAATGGATCTTTCAGAGCCGAGCCCCACCCTCCCCTCCAGGACAGGGTAGTAGTATGCACCGCCTGTCTCTAAAGTATAGACACTGCTGCTGAGAGAGAGAGAGAGAGAGAGAGAGAGAGAGAGAGAGAGAGAGAGAGAGGAGAGAGAGAGAGAGAGAGAGAGAGAGAGAGAGAGAGAGAGAGAGAGAGAGAGAGAGAGAGAGAGAGAGAGAGAGAGAGAGAGAGAGAGAGAGAGAGAGAGAGAGAGAGAGAGAGAGAGAGAGAGAGAGAGAGAGACACGCTATTGATCCAGGCTCGCCAGCACCTCCAAAAAATCTAATCAATTCATTTGGTCGTCTTCTGCCCTCTGTGCCGTGGCGGCCTTTTGAAGCAGGCGACTGAAAGAGTCATGGAGAATGAGCCTTCATCTTGGAGGAGGAGGGGGGCAGGAAATTCCCTTCACTCATTGCATGGCAGTGCCCTGTGTGTGTGTCTGTGTGTGTGTGGTGTGTGTGTGTGTGCGTGTGCGTGGTGTGGGTGTGTGTGTGTGTGGGTGTGTGTGTGTTGTGGTGTGTGTGTGTGTTGTGTGTGTGTGTGTGTGCTGCGTGTTGAGCAGTTCAAAGTCTGTGTGAAGATCAATATTGCTAAATGACCCCCCCCCCCCCCCCCCCAGAAAAAATAAATAAATAAATAAATGTATATATCAGCAAACACCTTTAAGTACGGACGTGAGGCTTTTGCAAATAGTGTTTGTTACAATTTGTACAAATTTGTGAATGTGGACAGAACAGGCCTGTTGTGTGTGTGTTTTGTTGTTGTTGTTTTAGCTTTTGGACAGA
>JAXIVH010000358.1:120000-122500 GCA_036785325.1 Urophycis tenuis | reverse complement strand
ACACACACCGCACACACATGCAAGTGGACAGACAGTCACACGGACAGACAAAAAGACAGATTGGCACAGTGAGACTGGAAGACAGATAGACATACTGACAGGCAGTTAGGCAGGTAGACAGACAGTACAGAACAAATAGAAGAACAGGAGAGAGGCAGACTCACTCAATAATCTCTCATGCCCGCTCACTCTCACCCTGACACACACACACACACACGCACACTGACGCACACACACATGCACACACACACACACGCACACTGACGCACACGCACACGCACACACACTGACCCAGAGAGACAGGATTGCTCTGGTTAAATTAGACAGTTAGAAAGTTAGAAACAGCACATACACCCAAGCAGACAGACATTCTACAGATACATACAGCGTGTGTGTGAGTGTGTGAACAGGGTGCGTGTTTAACCTGCCTGTGTATCAGTCAGTGGGGTCATCTCCTACCTCCTCGTCCTGCTCTGTGGCCTCACAATACACAACAACTGTCCCTATCCAGCCTAGCACACTGCCATCGCCACGGAAACCCGCACAGAATCACACGCACACACAAGTAAGCAGTTTTAATTGTACACAACACAAACAACAAACGAATGATATAACACTTTTACAACCCAATATGTCTCAGTTTCATACACGTTTTTGCATTTATTGTCATATTGTCATATGTAAGTTAGTTGTATAAAATTATTAAATATTAGACTCATATATTACTCAGAACATCTGTATACAAAGGAATGAATCACATTGAGACCCGTAGAGAGGGACACTGATCTGTTGGTCACAGACACACACACACATGAGTCTGCATCTGCAAACCCAATAGCCCATGCATGCGCAGGGGCACAAACAGGTGCACCCACACACACACACACACATGGACACACACACACACGCACGCACGCACGCACGCACACACACACATGGACACACACACACACACACACACACACACACACACGCACGCACGCTCACACACACACACACACACAGACACGGACACACACGGACACACACACACACACACACACACACACACACACACACACACACACACAGACACACTCTCTCTTATATACTATACACACACAGGCAGTACAGAAATTTCTTTCACATCGCATAATTAACACCATAAGATAGTGGAACTCTTGTTTTGTAAGAAATTATACACTTGTGATTGTTGTTGTTTTTGAGCCAGAGATAACAACACAAAATAGTTTATATAATGACATGGATTGACAGATAACAGACAACAGAAGACAGATGGATGGGGCGTAAGATATAGGACACCAGGTAGGACATAGGACACCAGGTAGGACATAGGACACAAAGGTAGTTACAGAGAGTCCGAGGTCCGGCTAGGCCTCCTACATAGCAGGCGCCCGCGCGAGGACCCTCCGGTCATCCAGAGAACTTATAGCCCCCCATGTTTACAATGACACCACATTATATATATATATATAAATATATATATATATATATATATATATATATATATATATATATATATATATATATATATATAGTCCTCGCTCCAATCGCCTGTCCGAGGTTCCCGCCAAAAGGTCTAAACAGTGAAGTAAAGAAACTCGGCAGGTCACAGCTTCTTGTGGGTGTCAGAATGGGGGTGGGTGGGGGGTGAGTTGGGTGAGGGCTGGTGAAGACATTAGAGGGGGACAGGCCTTGGTTCATGCACCCACTATTAAGTACCACTCTAAGACAGGACACGGGGCGGGGGGGAGCAGCTCCAGAGAGGAGGCATGGGGACGGGGGGCCATGCTCTCCTTCTGGTTCTCAGGACACAAAGGAAGGTGAAGAGCCATCAGGCACTGTGGGGGTCTGGTGGGCGGAGTGGGGGGTGTTGTAGTGGGTCACTTATCGGATATCTGAAGGAAGTCATAAATAAATATTGCAGTGATGTCGAAATGGCAGCGTGTGGCCATGGAGCCTCCAGTGTGCGCGGCTGCCCTCGTCCTCCCAGGAGGTTTCCATGACGACCGTCCTTGGTCTGGACCGGCCAGCAGTGCTCCAGCCCCCCCCCCCCCCCCCCACAATGCACCAGAGTTTGAGTCAGGAGTCTCTCAGAAGGATCAATGAAGACTGGAACCAGGAGGTTGGAGGTGGTGAGTCTACATATACTGTAGGTCGTGGTGTTGAGGGTGTGGGGGTGTGGCGCGGAGGGGAAGGCGAGGGGGGGGGGTGGTGGCGAGCTGGTGGGGTTGGGGGGGTGGTGGTGGGTAAAGAGTGTAGAAGGTCTCAAGAATAGATCAAGCCCTTGAGGAAGTGGACTGTGGGCCCGTTTGAAGACGAAGGGACAATCACGCTGCTGGGAAGCGTCTCGCGTCGGGGGAGGAAGCCAAACAAGGGGAGGAAAAGCGCTCTGATTTTCGCACAGGAAGCCCACCGCGCCTCCTGCCTCGGCCAGATAAGAGCGCCGCGGTTCCCAGGGCCAGGCCCCGGGCCCCCCTCTCTCTCTCTCTCTCTCTCT
>JAXIVH010000358.1:110000-115000 GCA_036785325.1 Urophycis tenuis | reverse complement strand
GGACATTCACCTCAACTGAATTTATAAATGACACTCAAATCATCACAAGACTCAGAATAGAGATAAGCTCTTTTTGGTGCTCATAAGTAAGGAATAATAAACTATTATTATTATTATTATTACTGGCACCCACACACATACACATACACATACACACACACACACACACACACACACACACACACACACACAACCACACACACACACACACACACACACACACACACACACACACACAACCACACACACACACAACCACACACACACACACACACACTCTGTGTGTGTTTCCCCCCACCACCCACCGTAGACGGTGACGCTGACCGCCACCCTCTTGGCCTTGGCGCCGCTGGTGACGCTGCAGGTGTAGAGGCCGCGGTCGGAGCCCTGCAGGCTGGGCAGCGTCAGTACGCTGTAGAACAGCACGTCGGCATGCTTCTTCACGATGCGCTTCCTGATGAAGCTGCTGCTGTTGTTCTGGGGGGAGGAGAGGGAGACATGAGGATCACTCAGAGGGAGACATGAGGATCACTCAGAGGGAGACATGAGGATCACTCAGTCAGAGAGACATGAGGATCACTCAGAGGGAGACATGAGGATCACTCAGAGGGAGACATGAGGATCACTCAGTCAGAGAGACATGAGGATCATTCAGTCAGAGAGACATGAGGATCATTCAGTCAGAGAGACATGAGGATCACTCAGTCAGAGAGACATGAGGATCACTCAGTCAGAGAGACATGAGGATCACTCAGTCAGACGAAGCCGCTGGTGTTGTCGCCTGCGGTTTGGTGACACGTAGGGAAACATAAAGAAAGGTGCATGGCGAGCATCAGCATTCAGTGTATTTGCCATTTATGGATTGAAAGTCCAAACTGGCAAATTGATGTCAGTGTACTCGACAATCAAAATTGTGATCTAAATAAAGGTACAATTAGTTGTAGTATACAATAAGCCCTTTGTCACAGAGTTCTGCCAATGCCGGTAAATGTCTTTAGATTCCAACGGCAAAATATGGCAGTGATTTCTGGATGCAGAATTTCAGCATCATCTCAAACAGTAAATGATACGTATCAGAGCATCTTCCATCTAAGGCTTTCCAAAACCCCAGGAGTAGTAGCAGTAGCAGTGCGCACCATGCCAGGGTACTCCCAGGTGATGTTGACCCGGGTGTTGAGCTCTCCGATGGCGGTGCAGTTCAAGGTCAGTCGCTCGCCCTTCAGGGCTTTCACAGGGCCGGTGGTGTTCAGGTAGACCTTGATGATGTTGGACACTGGACAGGCAGGGAGATGGTAGGATGGGCAGGAGAACAAGATGGAAAGATGGAGTACAAGAGGTGGTTAGTCCTTCTTTGGTGATTTCCTTAAAGAGCCTGGACGGAGAGGTGTTTATAGAAAGCACTCAAATGTTGACTTTTAAGGAGTTCTAAAACAGGGGTGTCTTTAATAGCATTAACAGAATAGTCAGTGGTATGGACTCGAGTCACATGAATTAGACTTAAGTCAGACTCAAGTCATGAATTTGATGACTTTGGACTTGACTTGACAAAATGTAAATAGACTTGCAACTTGACTTGGACTTTAACTTCAGTAACTCCTGACTTCACTTGGACTTGAGCCTTTTGACTTGAAAAGGCTTGGTACTTTTCCCAAAACCCAAAGTTTAAAAAGTATGTTGACATGGACCACTCTATCTCTGTGTGTGTGTGTGCATCTGTATGTGTGTGCTGTCGGCACAACATCCAATCAAATTAGATCCACGTTGTTTTGATCCGACTGCATCCATCCAATCGAATGAAGAGGAACTGTCAAACCGCACACCAGGCAAAAATGATACCAAAGATAGTTTCATTCGGGTAAAACTAGGACTCGAAAGGGCTCAAAACTCAAACTGTAGGACTTGGGACTTGACTTGAGACTTGTCGGTCTTGGCTTGGGACTTGACTCGGGACTTGAGGGCAAATACTTGAGACTTACTTGTGCCTTGCAAAACAATGACTTGGTCCCAATAGTATTCATAAAGTTGTTCTATCTCTCTATCTATTTAACAAATGAGGGCATGCAAGTGTTGTAGTTTACTACCTTTCAATCTATGAATGTGTATATAATTTATACTCATGTGAATGAAGGGGAGTGGACATCTTGTGTGCTCACCTGGTCTGTGGACAAAGTACAGGTAGGAGGAGTGGGAGACCCCGCCCACCACGGCCTGGCAGTAGAAGAGGCCGATGTTGTTGTAGTCGGGCCGCCGGATGGTGAAGCCGCGCTTGCTGTTCCACACCATGTTCTTCTGGTCTGCTCTCTGCTTGCCCTCTGAGCCGTACTGCATAGAGGTCACAACCAGACAACAGCAACACTTGTTAATGTGTGTCTGTTTGTTCCCTGGACCCTAACCAATGCTACGAATCACATGTTGTTGGGAAAATAACAAAAATTATACAATTTATTAAAAAATTTAAAAAACACAATAGTGAGTGACATAGTCACGACAATTCACAGTCAACTTCATCTACAAAACTTGATCACAGTGACAGTGAAGTGCTTCCCGAGGACCACTAACTCCGTCCCCTTCCAGGAAAGCGTAGCAAGTGCAAAAGGTGCAGAATTGGAAGACATAATGGCAGCAGAAAACAAAGCAGAAAAGAGGATTCAGACTAAAGAAAGACAAACTTTGCTCAGGTATTTAAGCTGACGAGACATTTCAGCTTGGCAAAAAAAACGAAACCTTACTGTACAGATCACACATTGATCTGGAGGTGGAACCAAAGGTTGCATGAAATAAAGACTGTAATGTTCAAGTTTCCCATCAGACCAGGACGCTAATATAGCTTGAGCTGCAGTGTTGTTGGTGAGATCATTGTCAGGCATTGTAAAAACGCTGCTTTTATAAGCTCCTCCACTACCTTGAAATGGATGCTTGTGTAACCTTGTTGTTCTTCAAGAGGCCGATTCAAGGAAATGTTTACTGGAGTTTCTCTGACACAGTGGAGGTCTCACGCCCACTCTCCAGGGAACAGGTGGACCCCTCCAACCCATTGCACACACACACAGACACACACACACACACACACACACACACACACACACACACACACACACACACACAC
Organism: Urophycis tenuis; assembly: GCA_036785325.1. Lineage (NCBI taxonomy): Eukaryota > Metazoa > Chordata > Actinopteri > Gadiformes > Phycidae > Urophycis > Urophycis tenuis. Next base: position 111,894 of record JAXIVH010000358.1, on the reverse strand, counting down.
GACACCCACACACACACAAAATCACTCACACACACACATGCACACACAAACACACATACACATTCTCTCCAAGCTCTGGTGTGAACCGGCTGACTGCGCCCCTCCCAGAGCAAGGCTGTGAGGTGACCCTTCTAGACTCCAGTGGCTCCTCCCCTTCCTGTCCAGTGCCTGTACAGTAGATGCTCTCCCTCACCTCCTCTGATACACACACAATCTCCTCAGCACCCTTGGATGTACCCTCCTCTTTCTAAACCAGTCAGAAGACAGTGCTGCTGCTGGTTTGGCCTAAGGAGATGTTAACAACTGGCTCAGTCATTCAGTATATGTGATGTCATTCAGGGATTCAATACCAGCTGAAAACAGATTCTACTGCTGGTGTTTGAAAAGCAAAGTGTACAGTAACCAAGAGTGTTTAGAGTTTAGATGGGATTCCCAAGATGTTGACAAAAGATTCAGAAGTGAATGTTTGGCATGGTTAAGGGTCTAGGCAGCCATGACGCCAGGGAGAAGATTAATGTTCTCTCCCAACAAGGAAGCACCTCCCTTGTTGACCCAGGGAATGGTCAAGAAGGTAAGTCTGGGGAGTCAGGATTATTTATACAGTCCTTATACATCACAATTAGAGTCAAGAAGAACTGCGATGGCCCACAAACCAAGTAAACCATCAAATGGAATGCAAGGAAAAGCCAGGCAGGGTGGGAACATAGAGAACCAGGAGATGGATCACGTCCTCTAAGATGGCAATGAGAGGATGAGTTGGAGGAGGAGAGGGAGGATGTGGAGGAGGAGGTGTTGGAGGAGGAAGACAGGGAGGAAGTGAGGAAGAAGGATAGGCAGGAGGAGGATAGGGAGGAAGAGAGGGAGCAGAGGGAGGAGGAGAGGGAGAACGAGGAGGCGGAGGAGGCAGTGGAGGAGGAGAGGGAGAATGAGGAGGAGCGGTAGGAGGAGGTGTTGGGCGAACCACAAGAGTAGTCAGGATATGAGAAACTCGACTCCTTCCCATCTCCTGGCATCCTGTTAGCACAGGATATAGACACTTTGACTGGAGCCCCCAGGTCACCACCACCACCAGCAGCACCACCCCTGCCCCTGTCCCTCCCCCTCTGTCCATTGAGCACAGAGTCACTTCCACGGCCGCCGGCCCGAGCGGAGGGAGCCTTGGCGTATTGTTTCCCTGGGAGAAGGGGTCAGATGGAAGATCCAGACGCAAGTGCAAAATCCTTCCAGGAAAACAACACTCCAGGCGTGTGTGACAGCCAGGCTCGTGGGGGGGGAGTCCCACGCTTAGGATAGCATGAGGGTAGACCGGGGGGGGGGGTGATGAGGAGTCAGTGTAGGAGGAAGAGGAGGAGGATGTAATTTTAGAACAATCCCTTTCTTGGCTCCATGAGTGGGTGTGTGATAAACAGTGGCTGTAGGGCAGGGAGGTTCTCACTCTGGTGGATGTGGATGTGTGTGTCAAGGATGTGTGCATGTGTATGTCAACAAAGCAAAAGTATATAAACAGTTGTTGTCACTCCTCGTGCGAGGGATGAAACCTGCTGGAGTGCGACTACAGAGCGTTCAACACCAAACATGAACCACCAAACCATGATATGGACTGCACTGCACGGCCTCCACCTGAGGGCCAGCAGGACCAAAGGGAGCGCGGTTGACTTCCGCAGCACGAAACCCCGGGTCTTGGGAACATCCAGGGCGTGGATTCAAATGCCTGGGGTTCAGCTGAACAACACACCGGCTAATGCACTGTACAAGAAGGGATGCACTGTACAAGAAGGGATGCACTGTACAAGAAGGGCCAAAGTCGTCTCCACCTGCTTAGGAGCATGATGTCCTTTGGTGTGCGTCGTGCACTGCCAAAGACCTTCTATGATTCAGTGGTGGCATCAGCCCT
>JAXIVH010000358.1:85000-105000 GCA_036785325.1 Urophycis tenuis | reverse complement strand
GTACTGTAAAAAACCTACTATCTCCTCATCAATCTGGTTTCTGACCACATTTCTCGACCACCACTGCTCTCCTAAAAGTTACTAATGATATTCGATCAGCATTTGATAATAACATGCACACAGGTGCTATATTTATTGACCTTACTAAAGCATTTGATATGGTTGATCATTATCTTCTTTTGGACAAATTATATTCTGTTGGTCTCTCTCCTGATGCTTTATTATTTTTCAACTCTTTCCTTCATCTTAGAAATCAATGTGTTTGCTTTCAAGGTTGCCAGTCTGGTTTCAAAATCATTGATAAAGGTGTGCCGCAAGGCTCATCCTTAGGTCCCTTACTATTCTCAATCTTTATCAATGATCTCCCGCAAACTTGTTCTAATTGTCAAATTCATTTATATGCAGATGACACGGTAATATACTCTTCTGGCTCTGATACTCCACAAATCCAGCATTCATTACAATCTGATTTTATTTCAGTCCAAATTTGGTTCTCTTCAAACAAATTACTACTAAATAAGAAAAAATCATACACCATGTTGTTCTGCACTCAACCTAATTTTTTTACCTGTCAACACCAACTGGTATATTAGTTTCCTTGATGGAACAGCACTAGTTAATACTGAAGAATTCAAATATCTGGGTCTTTGGCTTGACTCACAGCTATCCTTTAAATTCCACATTAACTCAGTTTCCAAATTTTTTTATTTTCATCTGAAATCCCTCTATCAGTCTATTGACTGCTTCTCACTTCAAGTTCGTAAAAGGATCATAACACAACTGATACTCCCAATAATTGACTATGGTGATGTTATTTATCAGGGCACCTCAGAAGCAAATCTTCACCCTCTTTCAGTCTTGTATAATTGTTTATGTAGATTTATTCTCAGGTGTCCTTATATGACCCATCACTGTCATATGTACCAGTCCTTGAACTGGCTGGCCCCCAAGTCCAGAAGGCATATCCACTGGTTATTATTTATTTTTAAGTTCAATTACTTTAATTTCCCTCCATATCTGAAACAATATTTGATTCCCTTAAGTTCACAATACAATCTTAGGCACACTGGCCAACTTTTCTATATTACCCCCAGAATCAATAAAGAATCAGGTCGACGTGCATTCAAATACAAAGCCCCTGCTGACTGGAATAATCTCCCTGGTTCAATTAGGTCCATATCCTCTTTTCATCTTTTTAAATCATCATTGTTTACTTATTTTCAAACACCCTGTTCCTGTTTCTGATGTAAGGTCTCTCTGTCATGAAGTGTAATTAATCAAATCAATTATTGTATTTATTCTATCTTACTTATTTGTCTTTTGCTGGTGTGTGTATGGGGGGGAGCCAGGATCGATAGAGCATTGTAGTGTGTGAGTGTGTGTGAATGGGCGTCTGCTTCTCTATATTGTATTATGTGCTTTTCTTTTGTTGTTGTTTTTTTTTCTGTCTGTTTGTTTGTTTGTTCTGTTTACTTTCTATGCTTATTTACTATGCACTGTGTAAGTTTGTAATTTAGTTGAAAATATGGACCCCCTCGAAAATCAGATGGCACATCTCAAGGGGCTATCCTGTTAATAAAGTCACATAAAATCCTAAATCAATCAGCAAATTAAATCTTTGTTCTGTCATGTCTTGTCACTGTGGCAGTTTCAAACTAAATAATGTCTCTCCACAATGACAGATTTCACAATCAACTACTAAGCAATGACCACTATTACTACCAATGTAATAACTAACATTCTGCTGCTCTCAAAATGGCGGTCATTGGGATGTGAAGTCGTGGTGGAGAATACAGGAAAGTGGAAGAGTTATTGTTTAGAGATATTTGGACAGATGCATACGGTAACCACCAGGCTTTTTTGTGTCTGTTTATGGGTAGAATTAGTCATAGCTTTACATCTTTTTCTTGTGTATAATTAACAAACTATGTCCATATATTTGGAAATAACTTGAATTGAAATATCTTTATTCAGTATAGGGAAGAAGTAAATGTTTTCAAAAAATAAAATCAATCAAGCCAATCATCATTGTCTCCATCTCACCTGCAGTTGAGCCGCAGCGTCTCATTGGCCAGCAGGATCAGGTGACCCTTGACGTCCAGAGAGGGAACGCTGAACCTTCCCTTCTGTCCTTTATCTGCAGGAGCTACAGATGAGAACATGACATTGAGGACATGGCACTGAAGACATGGTACTGAGGACATGACACTGAGAACATGACATTGAGGACATGGCACTGAAGACATGGCACTGAGGACATGGTACTGAGGACATGACGCATGACACTGAGGACATGGTACTGAGGACATGGTACTGAGGACATGGTACTGAGGACATGGCACTGAAGACATGACACTGAGGACATGACATTGAGGACATGGTACTGAGGACATGGTACTGAGGACATGACACTGAGGATATGACACTGAGGACATGGTACTGAGGACATGACACTGAGGACATGGTACTGAGGACATGGTACTGAGGACATGGTACTGAGGGGATTGGTTCTCTGCATTTGACCCATCCTATATCACATAGGAGCAGTGGGCTGCTATGTTCAGCGCCCGGGGAGCAAGTTGGGGTTCAGTGTCGTCCTCATGACACTACGACATGCAGACAGTTGGAGGAGGGAATCGAACCGCCGACCCTACGATTAGTGGAAGACCCGCTCTACCCACTGAGCTACTGCCGAGGACATGACACTGAGGACATGGCGAGCAAGCCAGGGGAATGACGACTACTGAATGTGTAACTATCACTTTGAATATTAAGCTTTCTTTGTGTAGAAGTGTAGAAAGCTTAGAAAGTTCTTTGACGTGGTGGAAAATCCCTTCCATGTCACAAATACTTATTCCTCATTCCGTCTCCCACACATGACATCATTTGTCTATTTGGGTCTAAAACACTTGAACAATCCAACCAGTGACATGCTGGGCCAAAGCAGGAGGCTGTACTAGCAAGTAAGTGAGTCTTGTGGAAGTGGACCTTGTGGAACCTGCAGAACTCGCCACCACACGTCCCAACCCAGTGCAGAACACTGGGGGGCTGTTGACCCTCTGGGGGGTACACTGATGGACAACGGGCCGCTGACATCTCATGTGTGGACATGCAGTGGCGTCCCACTTATTGATGACATGACAGTTGGAGCCACGAAGGGTTATTGATTGGAGATAAGGCTGGCGTGTGACCGCCCTTCCTTCCGGTCCAACTTTCAGGGAAATGTCATTCAAAGAAGAAGTCCTTGAGTCTCGATCTCCCTCGCAGTTGTACAGTTGTTACAAATACAAGCTCCTCCGGTTCCCGTCTGCTCTGTTAAACACTCACACATGTGTGCACTGTACCTGGAGTGGTATGGTGTGTGTGTGTGTGTGTGTGTCAGCCTACACCCGTCAGTGTGCTGCTGTGGTATGATTTGTGTGTGTTTAGAGGTAACTAGGCTCAGTGAGCTTGGATGTTCTGATTTGAACGCTTGATGTCAGTGTGTGTCAGCTCACTCACGTCGTCATTTAAACGCTGCTGTATGTCTGTGTATTACACTGTGCAGTGTGTCTTTCATACTGTCTTCATTCAGTGTCATGGTTTCCGGTGGATGCCTGTGAATGAGTCAATGCAGGGTTGACTCACACAGTGCTTAAACACAAAAGCACCCACACACACCCACACAAACACATACGCGAGGATCATGCAGGAATGTGCGCTGCATCACATGATTGGTTCCGTTTTTGACGGTTTCTGTTTGGTGCAGTTCTGATTAGTTTTGCATCTGTTATTTTCTTTAGTGGGTTTGATATCACATTATTTGTTCGGGGTCTAATGGTCTTAGCATTGGATTATTTTAAGGCTTGCTGAGCAATTATAAAACAACGTTGAACTAATCCAATTATTAAAGTTAAGTTTATTATTATTATTATTTAATATTTTAATTCGATTCAAATGACAAGGATTATGTGCATTAAACGTAGATGTATTATTTCAACATGCAATTCATTTGCAAAGACAGCCGAACAAAGATGAAAACATTCGGAATTATTTTGATTAATTTGTGTTTTATTTTTTATTGGAGTTGCTTTACTGATGTAAAAAAATATTTCTTCAATAGACCACGTTATAACGCAATATTGCAATATTACTTTGACTGTAAAATAGTTTAGAAGAGAAACTCGGACTGTGACATTTAAACAGACTTCAACATCCATAAAAATCCAGGAGTCTCAAATCATCGATCAACAATCATCAACGATCATCAAACATTAATGGTGAAATTGGTAAAAGCAACATATTATAACACATTCCCCCAGATTGTTTCACCATAGGACGAACTGTAGGCCTAATTTCAATAACGTGTCCAGGACAATGTAAAGAAAGGACCATTTCATCTTTCTACACAATTCTGAAATGTGGTGACATTTGTAAGGATTCATTCATATATTTTGGTCAACAAAGCACACCAAACCAAAGCCTTAACTAAAACGTTAAAAGCGTAGGCCTATATTTTATGGAGGCTTTTTAGAGAAAGACGCATAGCCAAATGTTAAAAAAAAAAATACGTCAATGTTTTTTTTTTTTTTTTAACATCTACATCTTTGCTTTTGGCAAAAAATAACATAACGTGACAATGCAATCAATGCATGAACGCACGAGAACGAGTCCAGCACAAAGCAGCACATTTCCCGTTTCCACCGCGCGCTTTATGAGCCGCCGGAGCAGCTCCTGTGCAGGACGCTTCCTTTGGGCTGGTCATGACCTCCAGCTGCTTTCAATTAGAAACGTTCATCGCACAAAGCCCACTCCAGGAAACAACGCCCTATGGGTGCCGACTCAACCACGGCCAATTGCAGACACACTCGGTGCCAGAGGCCGGGGCCGCAGAGGTCCCCGTTATCCAAACGAGGCCCCGCAGGACGGGCCTTATCGCCCGGGCAGCGCGCGCTCAGAACAGAGCTTTACTTTATCTACAGCACATGCGCCACATTAACACAGAGCGCCCTGAAGCGGCCAACACACCAAACACCTCAATGGACAGCAAACACCTCCATGGACACCAAACACCTCCATGGACAGCAAACACCTCCATGGACAGCAAAACGCTCTCATTCTTTATTCATGGAGTTATAGGCCTAAGCATTTCGGATGCGCAGAGCCTAATTGCCTCAATCAAGGCCAAGGAATATTTTAAAAAGAAATTAAACGGAAGAACACGAACCAATTTTTATCAAGAATTCGCGCGAAATTCAGCGTTCAATTTTTGTTTATGATAGCGAATAACATATATTTCCGTTCATCAAAATGAGTCAAATAAATGTACCATGTAGAAATAATATATTGAATGATGCAATATTAGGTCAATTCCGTAGTGCCTGGTAAGTATTGATAATGGCATCAATTAGGCATATTCATCAAATAAATGAAGCTCACCTTTTCCGAACAAGCCGTGCGAGAATCCCCACAGCAGGCAGATTAACACAGCGGCTACACTCATGTTGGGTCCCCCGCACAAAACAAGTCACCGTGTAAAGGCTGCTTCTGGAGGCCAGGCGTTATAGCCGCTTCACCGAGGATACCCAGTGGGACAAAATGTGTGTGGTTTCCTTGGAACAGCTATGATCACAGAACGGGAAGCTTTCTTAAATCCAGCGTAACTTTTTTTCTCGCCTACTCGATAGCGGCACAGATTTATAGGAGTTCTCACAGCTACCGGATAACGAACATCCGTGACGACGCGACACACCCATGGCGCGTAAATGGCGTTTCCACTTCTGGATGTGGGAATTGACATTCACTAAACAGCCGAAAAGACAAATGTAGGCTATGATTGGCGTCAGGATATCCGAGAAATATAAAAACCATGACGAACTTTTACAAACAATAAAATATGTCCGGGCACGTAGACGCAAATGTGGGGACGTCATGGCGCGAGCACATGGCAATTGTCTAATTTAAGCATTAAGTATAAAGCCATTTTAAAAATGCATTGATGATATTATCTATTCGTTGAAAGCATTTCAGAGCATTTCAACAGATCGTTCAAGTTGGTGTGTAGGCCTTTGTATGTGTGTGTGTGAGTTTCGTTTGAAAAGCCACATCATTTGTTTTTATTGCTGCATGAATTAACATTCATTGAAGAAATAAAAGTCCACGTTGGATGAGGTGTCATTATCATTTTCATCTCCGCGGTGGAGCAGACAAAGAAAATAATCAGAGGTGGAAGTTTCCCATGAGGACCTTTCAGTCCCGTCCAATCTGTTAGTCTTGGGAGATTAATAAAATAAAAATGATGACTGATAAAAAGGCAAGTGGGAGTGTCTTGGCAGTGGTATTCAGTGCGACTCAGCGGATGTATTCCATGTTCAGAAAAATACTTATGTCATATTTTTACATTCATGCGCTGCTGAATAACTGAACGTGAGTTATTCTCCGCGCATCTGAAGGTGGAGGCAAAAACACGCAAAAAACAAAACATCTAAGAAAGGCGTGAGAACATGTTTAGCCATCGTGCGAAAAAGTTGAGTTTTGTCTCATAAACGAAAATAGGCTAGGCCTACTGGAAAATTATTATACGTCGAGAGTCTGAATCCTTCGTGTGTTTAAAGCAGGAGTCACCAACATTTTACAGTGGTCTGAAAGCTCCCTCAAGGGTTCTGTGTAATATAAGGGCTGCCTGTTTGATAGCCTACTAATTATTATTGTGCATAGGAATGCACAATATAGACATCGCTTTTTGTCATATTAGCCTTCTTCACACCAAATTTATGCAATTAATGGAAGCTAAACGACTGAACCTCGAGATTTCCTCAGTGTGTGTTCCTCAGTGGTAGAGCGTGTGTTCCTCAGTGTGTGTTCCTCAGTGGTAGAGCATGTGTTCCTCGGTGGTAGAGCGTGTGTTCCTCAGTGGTAGAGCGTGTGTTCCTCAGTGGTAGAGCGTGTTCCTCAGTGGTAGAGCATGTGTTCCTCAGTGGTAGAGCGTGTGTTCCTCAGTGTGTGTTCCTCAGTGGTAGAGTGTGTGTTCCTCAGTGGTAGAGTGTGTGTTCCTCGGTGTGTGTTCCTCAGGTAGAGCGTGTGTTCCGCAGTGGTAGAGCGTGTGTTCCGCAGTGGTAGAGCGTGTGTTCCTCAGTGGTAGAGCGTGTGTTCCTCAGTGGTAGAGCGTGTGTTCCTCAGTGGTAGAGCATGTGTTCCTCAGTGGTAGAGCGTGTGTTCCTCAGTGGTAGAGCATGTGTTCCTCAGTGGTAGAACGTGTGTTCCTCAGTGGTAGAGCATGTGTTCCTCAGTGGTAGAGCATGTGTTCCTCAGTGGTAGAGCGTGTGTTCCTCAGTGGTAGAGCGTGTGTTCCTCAGTGGTAGAACGTGTGTTCCTCAGTGGTAGAGCATGTGTTCCTCAGTGTGTGTTCCTCAGTGGTAGAGCGTGTGTTCCTCAGTGGTAGAACGTGTGTTCCTCAGTGGTAGAGCGTGTGTTCCTCAGGTAGAGTGTGTGTTCCTCAGTGTGTGTTCCTCAGTGGTAGAGCGTGTGTTCCTCAGTGGTAGAGCGTGTGTTCCTCAGGTAGAGCGTGTGTTCCTCAGTGGTAGAGCATGTGTTCCTCAGTGGTAGAGCGTGTGTTCCTCAGTGTGTGTTCCTCAGTGGTAGAGCGTGTGTTCCTCAGGTAGAGTGTGTGTTCCTCAGTGTGTGTTCCTCAGTGGTAGAGCGTGTGTTCCTCAGTGGTAGAGCGTGTGTTCCTCAGGTAGAGCATGTGTTCCTCAGTGGTAAAGCATGTGTTCCTCAGTGGTAGAGCGTGTGTTCCTCAGTGTGTGTTCCTCAGTGGTAGAGCGTGTGTTCCTCAGTGGTAGAGTGTGTGTTCCTCAGGAAGAGTGTGTGTTCCTCAGTGGTAGAGCGTGTGTTCCTCAGTGTGTGTTCCTCAGTGACAGGGCGTGTGTTCCTCAGTGGTAGAGCATGTGTTCCTCAGTGGTAGAGTGTGTGTTCCTCAGTGGTAGAGCGTGTGTTCCTCAGTGGTAGAGCATGTGTTCCTCAGGTAGAGCGTGTGTTCCTCAGTGGTAGAGCATGTGTTCGTCAGTGGTAGAGCATGTGTTCCTCAGTGATAGAGCATGTGTTCCTCAGTGGTAGAGCGTGTGTTCCTCAGTGTGTGTTCCTCAGTGGTAGAGTGTGTGTTCCTCAGTGGTAGAGTGTGTGTTCCTCGGTGTGTGTTCCTCAGGTAGAGCGTGTGTTCCGCAGTGGTAGAGCGTGTGTTCCTCAGTGGTAGAGCGTGTGTTCCTCAGTGGTAGAGCGTGTGTTCCTCAGTGGTAGAGCGTGTGTTCCTCAGTGGTAGAGCGTGTGTTCCTCAGTGTGTGTTCCTCAGGTAGAGCGTGTGTTCCTCAGTGGTAGAGCGTGTGTTCCTCAGGTAGAGTGTGTGTTCCTCAGTGGTAGAGCATGTGTTCCTCAGTGGTAGAGCATGTGTTCCTCAGTGGTAGAGCGTGTGTTCCTCAGTGTGTGTTCCTCAGTGGTAGAGCGTGTGTTCCTCAGGTAGAGCGTGTGTTCCTCAGTGGTAGAGTGTGTGTTCCTCAGGTAGAGTGTGTGTTCCTCAGTGGTAGAGCGTGTGTTCCTCAGTGTGTGTTCCTCAGTGACAGGGCGTGTGTTCCTCAGTGGTAGAGCATGTGTTCCTCAGTGGTAGAGCGTGTGTTCCTCAGTGTGTGTTCCTCAGTGGTAGAGCATGTGTTTCTCAGGTAGAGCGTGTGTTCCTCAGTGGTAGAGCATGTGTTCCTCAGTGGTAGAGCGTGTGTTCCTCAGGTAGAGTGTGTGTTCCTCAGTGGTAGAGCATGTGTTCCTCAGTGGTAGAGCGTGTGTTCCTCAGTGGTAGAGCATGTGTTCCTCAGTGGTAGAGCATGTGTTCCTCAGTGGTAGAGCGTGTGTTCCTCAGTGGTAGAGCGTGTTCCTCAGGTAGAGTGTGTGTTCCTCAGTGGTAGAGCGTGTGTTCCTCAGTGGTAGAGCGTGTGTTCCTCAGTGGTAGAGCGTGTGTTCCTCAGTGGTAGAGTGTGTGTTCCTCGGTGTGTGTTCCTCAGGTAGAGCGTGTGTTCCGCAGTGGTAGAGCGTGTGTCCCTCAGTGGTAGAGCGTGTGTTCCTCAGTGGTAGAGCGTGTGTTCCTCGGTGTGTGTTCCGCAGTGGTAGAGCGTGTGTTCCTCAGTGGTAGAGCGTGTGTTCCTCAGTGGTAGAGCGTGTGTTCCTCAGTGGTAGAGCGTGTGTTCCTCAGTGTGTGTTCCTCAGGTAGAGCGTGTGTTCCTCAGTGGTAGAGCGTGTGTTCCTCAGGTAGAGTGTGTGTTCCTCAGTGGTAGAGCATGTGTTCCTCAGTGGTAGAGCATGTGTTCCTCAGTGGTAGAGCGTGTGTTCCTCAGTGTGTGTTCCTCAGTGGTAGAGCGTGTGTTCCTCAGGTAGAGCGTGTGTTCCTCAGTGGTAGAGTGTGTGTTCCTCAGGTAGAGTGTGTGTTCCTCAGTGGTAGAGCGTGTGTTCCTCAGTGTGTTCCTCAGTGACAGGGCGTGTGTTCCTCAGTGGTAGAGCATGTGTTCCTCAGTGGTAGAGTGTGTGTTCCTCAGTGGTAGAGCGTGTGTTCCTCAGTGGTAGAGCATGTGTTCCTCAGGTAGAGCGTGTGTTCCTCAGTGGTAGAGCATGTGTTCCTCAGTGGTAGAGCATGTGTTCCTCAGTGGTAGAGCATGTGTTCCTCAGGTAGAGCGTGTGTTCCTTAGTTGTAGAGCATGTGTTCCTCAGTGGTAGAGCGTGTGTTCCTCAGGTAGAGTGTGTGTTCCTCAGTGGTAGAGCATGTGTTCCTCAGTGGTAGAGCGTGTGTTCCTCAGTGGTAGAGCATGTGTTCCTCAGTGGTAGAGCGTGTGTTCCTCAGTGGTAGAGCGTGTTCCTCAGGTAGAGTGTGTGTTCCTCAGTGGTAGAGCGTGTGTTCCTCAGTGGTAGAGCATGTGTTCCTCAGTGGTACAGCATGTGTTCCTCAGTGGTAGAGCGTGTGTTCCTCAGTGGTAGAGCGTGTTCCTCAGGTAGAGTGTGTGTTCCTCAGTGGTAGAGCATGTGTTCCTCAGTGGTAGAGCGTGTGTTCCTCAGTGGTAGAGCATGTGTTCCTCAGGTAGAGCGTGTGTTCCTCAGTGGTAGAGCATGTGTTCCTCAGTGGTAGAGCATGTGTTCCTCAGTGGTAGAGCGTGTGTTCCTCAGTGGTAGAGCATGTGTTCCTCAGTGGTAGAGCGTGTGTTCCTCAGTGTGTGTTCCTCAGGTAGAGTGTGTGTTCCTCAGTGGTAGAGCGTGTGTTCCTCAGTGGTAGAGCATGTGTTCCTCAGTGGTAGAGCGTGTGTTCCACAACCAAGGGTTGCCTCACCCAAATGGATCTCAATGATTACGGGCATTCCTTACAAGTAATCCCTCACATTCTCCTCGTCTTTGAACATAGTGGATTATGGGATATCGTAGTGAACGTGCATGTGCATTACGTCTCTCATTTGGCAACCATTTTGCGTTGAACTTGAGTTAGCAATCGCAATAGAAATGGAGTACACACACAAAAGTGGCTTTCAAAAGCGAAAACAAAAAGAGGAATTTCCGGTGCAATTGTTGGCATTCCATACATATTTGAAAGACTGCATTTCTCAATTGAAGACACTGCAAGAGCTGATGAAAATACTCGTCATTGAGAATAGATGCATCACTGACTTTCGGGGGAACTTTGCACTGTTGTCATGCTTTTCCTGACAATACCAGTGACTTTGGCATCTGAAGAGCACTCATTTTCAAAACTGAAACTCTCTCTGGACTTGCCATACTGTCATTTGTGAATGCCCGCGCGCGTCACCTGGACATTACGGATTTAATTGACAACTTTGCACAAAGGAAAGCCCGGAAAATGCAGCTGTGAAGTAAGTCAGCACCTTTTTATGTATTCTAATGATCGGGTATTGATTTTGGGTTTATTGTGTCTTTGGTGTGCAGTTGGCACTGGAGTATGTTCCTTTTGGTGCGGCGTCACCAGTGTTTTCTTTATGTTATGCGGCAGGCACCGATATTAAACTTTACGGACAAGTTCAGAGTTCATAAAACATTTTTGTTTTTGAAATGTTAAATTCAATGTTGTCATTGCCTTCACATCTACATCAATGCAAGTGTTATTGATTAAAAAGGATCAACACAATGAAATAAAAATAATACATTAAAAAAGTCTTTCTCAGGGTGTCCAGGGGCTCGCCGGCACCGTGTTGGCCACCCCTGGCCTACCTGCCAGGACTCCTTAACGACGGACTTATTTGCTCCAGCCAATTGCAGAAACTGGGCCCACCAACCTTGGGAACACTAGTCTGGTGAAACATGACAGATCCAGATCCACCGCCTCCCCTGAAGCGGCCACATGGACACACAGCACAGGACAACCAGGTGGCAGCAGACCAAGTGCAACAGAGCCTGGAGGCTGGAATCGCCAGGCCCAGCAACAGCAGCTGGGCGTCACCAATTGTGACGGCTAAGAAAAAAGACCAGATGCACTGTTCAGGATGCTTATCCACTGACACGCTGTCCTCAGTGAAGTACTTTAGCACCTTGGATCTAGCTTTCAGGTACTGGCAGGTGGAGCTGACAGCCAAGGGCGTGCAAGTAACATGTAACATGCCTGCAACGTTCCAATGACTTATGGACTGTGTCTTGGCAGGAATGCAGTGGAACACGTGCCTAGTGTATCTCAATAACATCCTCCTCCTGGGTGATGCGCGGCAGATGTTTGTGTGTCTAGCACAGGTGTTCAGCCGGCTACCATTATGGATCACACTGCAATTAAAAAAAGGGTTTAGGGTTTTACCTACCTCCAGACGCTGGACCTCCGGGCGCCGGAGGAAGGTGCAACGGATACGGCTGATGTTGCGCTCACTCAGCTTATCGCTCAGCCAGTTGAAGGCTCTGAGGCACATCCTCTTGCTCTTTGTCTGACCAGGAAGTTTTGGTGCTGTCTGGTGGTGGTGTCTCCGCCAAAACAGCGCCTCACTTTTCTCATCAACAGCCATGGTCATCTCAAAGTTCATTGATTGGGTTTTGTCTTCTGACTCTGTACTCCAGTCAGTTTGGTCGGGGTGAGCTTTCCCCCTCACTCTCCTCATGTTGATGCTGAGAAACCTTTGGTTGTTGTCCCACGTTCTTGTGGCGTTAAAGGTCCAACGTTTGGCTTCTTTCTCTAACTCTGTACTCAGGTCCAGTGGGTGGAGAATGGCTTCCCCAGTGAAGCTGATCCTGATCGTGAGAAACCGTTGACTATAGTTGGATGATGTTACGTCATTGAAGCTGTTTCATCCATTCTTTCTTGTGCTGTAGTTAATCGGCCACACATACAGTGAGGACAAATGTTGGTCATGGCACTCCATCTTGTAGGATCCAGACACAATGCTCTCTCTGTCTTCTCTGACTCTTCTTGCAACTTTTCTCTCTTCAGCCTTCAATCTCGCTATCTCTCTTCTCTCTGTCTCCTCTCAAGTTTATCGACTGCGTTTGACTGCAACAAACCCCATGTCATGGGTATGCCAAAATAAATGTATTTAATTATTGGTGTTGTCACCAATTATTGTGATCTCAAGGAATGGACGTCATTGACATTATTTAAACTTTCATAAAAATGTAAACTGTAAAAACATATGTTTTATTGTATTGTTTTATTTTCTTCTCATGCTGTAGTATTATGCTATATTATTTTCTTATGCTGAAGAAGGCCTTTCATGCTGTATTTATTTTCTTCCTTTATTAGTTGCAGGGATTATTGCCTTTCTGGCACCTCTGAATGATGCCCTTAACAGATTAAATCCCCTTGCACTACTGAAGCATTGAAAGCATCATATTAAGTGATGTGTGGGCTGCATGACAGAAGTGTGTTCAATGTATAGACAGTAAACAGGACACAAAAGTTAAGATAAATAATGCATTTTATATACTTTTTTTTTTTATATCAAAGTACCGTTATATCAAATAGAAAATATTATGACATCATCAGCTATGGGGGCATTCTTCTCAACAAGTCCAGACTATATAAAATTAGTCCTAAAACTGCAAAACATTGGTGAGATACCAAAGCACATACATACATGTACAGTACAGTTGACAGAAAGAGCCAACAACACACACATACAGTACTTAAATGTTACAAAGTAGATATGGGGGGAAAGAACCTACAACTACCATACTCAGGAAGAGAACTCTTTCCATTTGTGATTTCCAGATTGAAATCATTGATGACAGGTGGATGTGTGCGTAGGATTTGCAGAAGGAGGTGAAGAAGATGTTTTGAGGATGGCGTTGTGTGTACAGGATCAGCGCTGTGCCTTCCTATTCCCTCAGCTGCTTTTTTCCAATACAAACATAATTTTTTCTTGACATGTGGGGCCATAATCTCCTTAAAAGTAAACATTGGGATTGTTCAACATTTCCCCTATTTTAAGATCAATTTGGGATGAGGGGACTAAAGGCACCAACAATCTTTGGAATTGGTCCAGTATTGAGCTAGAATGGTGTGACCGTAACCTACAAAGTTGCCAGCAATGTAATCATTTGGAGCAATCACGCCTGCCACTCTGAAAGGGCTTGTTTGGTCTGACGGGCTCCCAGTATATTTGAACATTAAAGGAAAAGGATCCCTACAGATACAACTTTCTGTCTTTCTTTCCCTTGATCCAGTCTGCTTATTATTATTAAATCTCACTCAAGGAGTAGTCTCTCTCTCAAACTCCCTCCAGCTGTCACTCATGCTTCCACTGTTACTCAATGCACAACAGCAAACAGACCGGATCAAGTGAAAAGTGAAGAAAGGGAACATATGTGTTAGGGATCCTTTCCAGAATGTAAGAATATGATGGGAGGCTGTCAGACCAAACAAGCCCTTTCAGAGTGGCAGGCGTCATCGCTCCAAATGATTACATCCCAGGCGGCTTCGTGGGCTAAGGCCACACCGCTTTAGCTCAAAAAACCAAACCAAACCAAAGTGAGCACTTCAGAGGACGTCCATTAACAGCCACTCCTGACCTGCAATGCAGGATTACACTGCAGCCCGGTGTGGTGGATTGCAGCTGCAGCATTCTCACTCAATATTGGACCAATTTAAAACATGGTGGCCCTCTTTAGTCCCTTAGGCCCAAATCATCAGAAAATAGGGTCCAGGTTGAAGAATCCTGTTTTCCTGGAAGGTCTCTTGTTTGTCTGTCTGTTCTGCCTGACCAACCGTCTGATTGTTTGTCGGTCCTTCTCAGTCTGTATAGACTATCTTGGTTGTCTGTCTTTCTGTCCTGTTCAACATGTCTGTCTGTCCTTTTCAGTCTTTCTGTCTTGTCTGATTGCCGATCTATTCCAGCTGTCTCTGTCCGTTTATCTGTCTGTCTTTTGCCTGCTCGTCCTGTTTCTGTCCTATTGGTCTGTATGTTCGGTTCTTTCCATCTCTGTCTTTCAGTTTTTGTCTCCTGTCTGTATGTCTGCCTGCCTGTCTGTTTGTCTTCTCCGTGCTCCTTATTTGGTCATGGCTCCACCCCCTCTCAGGTCACACCTGACCTCTGGTCTGCTGCTGGATCCAGTCTGCAAACTTGACCACCTGTGTGTAGACCCCCGGGCGGTTCAGCCGGGCACAGCCCTCCCCCCAGCTCACCACGCCGGCCAGGAACCAGCGCTTACCACGCTCCAGACACACCAACGGACCACCGGAGTCCCCCTGTACACACACACACACACACACACACACACACACACACACACAGACACAGACACAGACACACACACACACACACACACACACACACACACACACGCACAGATACACTCATACACAGACGCACACGCACACACACACACACTCATACACATACACATACACACACACACACACACCTGTTAGTCATTCTAAAAGCATCTGCTAAATGACTAAATGTAAATGTAATTTACTCACACACACGCATTCTCTCTCTCTCTCCCGCTCTATCACTGTCTGTCTCTCTGTCTCTCCCTCTCCCTCTCCTCTCTCTCTCTCTCTCTCTCTCTCTCTCTCTCTCTCTCTCACACACACACACATAGAGAAACACACACACACCTGGCAGGCGTCCACTCCTCCCTGGAGGTGACCAGCACACAGCATCCTGGGCGTGACGGCGTCGTCGTAGAGCTTGTTACAGGTGTTCCTGTTGATGATCTTCACCGAGGCCTCCTGCAGCCGCCCCGCCAGCTCCCCTGGACCCCCCCAGGACACGGCAGCGTCACCATGAGCCAACACAAAGCTCCCCGCCCAGTGACAGTACAGCAGGGCTGAGTCACTACTGAGACATTACTCCTATGGCCTGCATCTGAATGCACTTTAGCCTACTTGACTAAATGTTAATATTTCGGCAAAAAATGCACCTTTTTATATCCTCCAGTAACCAACCACAGGCCCAAAGAGTTTTAAAACATTAGCAGCCCAGTAAGTCTGCTAGTTGTTGCACATCTTGCACTGTGTTGATTGATTATAGTTTATTGTTTACATGCACCAACCACCAAGTCAAATCCCTTGTATGTGCAAACCTACTTGGCAATAATAAGTGTAGTGACTAAACTTATTTTATGTCATCATTATTTCACACCAATGATCCTGAACCAGACAAACCTGGCTGCTGTGGTTTTGTTCTTTGGGCTTTGGGTTGGTTGCTAGAGGACATACAATGTTTCATCAAACTGGGGCCTCTAGGCCACAGGTGGCCCTCCATGACTTTTGAGTTGGCCTGCCAGGTCATATGACAGACATAGGACACTTGAATGAATGCAGATTGCATGTTATATGCAATATGATGGGATCATAAATGAGGGGGCTGGGTAAACCTTGATATTCTAATATTATACAATGTTAGGTTGGCCCACAGCCCTGCGTCAAGGTTTTGTCCCTTTGTAGGAAACCGTTTGGCCCCCTGATCCATGCAGGCTTTATGTTGGTATTTTTGCCAACATCTTTGCTTTCAGCCTTATTATGTTTTTTTTAATGCTAATTTGGGCTAATTTATGCATGTCAAAAATAACAGTGGATTGTATTTCCTCTCCTTGGCGGCTGAGGACCGTTTTCCCACACAAAGGAAATGAGCGCCGTACCGTCCTCCATCAGCACGCCCCACCCCGTGACGTAGCAGCTGGTGGCCGTGGTGAAGGAGTGCGAGGCGGCCGGCACGCACACGGGCTGCACCACCTCGCTGAAGAACACGGGGGCGCTCAGCTCCAGCAGGGCCATGTCGTAGTCCGAGGTGAACTGGTCGTACTGCGGGTGCAGCACGATGCGACGCACCGGACGGCTGGACGCACCCCCCAGGGTCATACCACGCATACCCATGAAGGCACGCCAGGACCGGGCGTCCGAGTACCTGGGGGGGAGAGGGAGAGGGAGGGAGAGAGAGAGAGAGAGAGAGAGAGAGAGAGAGAGAGAGAGAGAGAGAGAGAGAGAGAGAGAGAGAGAGAGAGAGAGAGAGAGAGAGAGAGAGAGAGAGAGAGAGAGAGAGAGAGAGAGAGAGAGAGAGAGAGGGTGGGGTTGTTTTCCTTTTCCTGTTATCCTTCATGTGCAAACAAACTTTTTGGTTGACATCTCTATGCTGCGGTTTCTAACTTTTCTAGTTTGCAATGTTACATGGTAGCATGGTATAGAAGAACCCTGTTGCTGTTGTTGTTTGGTAGAACTGACATCAGAGCTGGAGATGTTGATGACACCTACTCTACTCACTGAGCTCTATGCTGTAACTATTGTCAGCAGTGGTGGGTAGAGTACTGAAAATCTATACTCAAGTAAATGTAGTTACTTCCTTCAAGATCTACTTGAGTAAAAGTAAATATTCCAATTAAAAAAAGGTCTTGTATCAGTGAAAGAGAGAGAGAGAGAGAGAGAGAGAGAGAGAGAGAGAGAGAGAGAGAGAGAGAGAGAGAGAGAGAGACTCCTCTTTCTCTCCCTCTCTCTCTCTGATACCTTTTTTAATTGGAATATTTACTTTGTCTGTCTGTCTGTCTGTCTGTCTGTCTGTCTGTCTGTCTATCTATCTATCTATCTATTCATCTATCCAGCACGAAATATCTGTCTGTCTGTGGCACCCTCACATTGCCACCTCCATGCAATACCGCTCTCAGCCACTACGCATTTCGGCGCTGTTTCACACTTCGACTGCAACTCAGCCCGCGATCGACTGGTAGACAGCGATCGAATGGTTGGGCACCCCTGCGCTACACATTAAGTTCTGTTTACGGTGTGTTTTTGACAGGTTTTCGCCTGGAAGGCTCTATATCTGGCACCCTATTGAACGAAGTTAAACTGAGAGAGCGTGCCGTTCACAGACACCAGAATGAACGCGTTCACAGTAACGTTCATCAGGCAGTACGTTCAGTTCACGTTCGCCCAAAATATGACATGCGTTCATGAACTATCGTTCACACGTTCAGGCACAACACTGGCTCATAGCATCCATCTCTAACGGAGCAGTCGACTCGTCCTACTCCCACTCTCCTCGGCTGTGGAATCACAACTGACAGCATTGACCGTGTTCCATACGGTTCCATACAGCATTGATGTTGCAGCCTAGGGAGGGGGTGTCGCTAACGTCTAGTTCTACGCTTGTATTCCAAGATAATTGTGTACTAAAGTTTTATCAAAGTACTCATTTTAATGAAGGCACAATGGAAAATGTAATTGAGTAAAGAGTAGAATTCGAGTTCAAATATTTACTTGAGTAAGAGTAAAATTACAGACTTAAAAAAGGAACATGAAAAGTACTCGTTACCCGAAAAAAGTAATTTTTTACTCATTTGCTTTCCTTGTAACGCGTTACTACCCACCACTGGTTGTCAGGACTCAAAACTAGGGAAGGCCGTTTGGAGAAACTAGCAACAAGATTCTGAAAGTATCCAACCAAACAATCCCACCTTCCCTTCAAGCCTCCCTCCGAAGCCATTCCCCTAAAAAACATGACTAGCTGGCTTGCTTTAGCGATACGTCTTTGTGGAAGACATGAGTCCCTGAAAAACAATGAATCCCTGCGATGTAGGTCGGTTTAAACCAGAATGTGCAGCCCTACAACAGTCCTGCAGCTGCTCCATGCCTCTCTGAGTCATGTTGGATCAATCCCTGGGCTTCAGGCTGCTGCTCAGGACCCTGTAGTGGGCAGCAGACCCCCTCATCGTCTCCAAGTTGAATGTGAAACGTATCGTCTATTGAAAGCACAGGCGCCTCACGGTATGAGAAGGCTGGGGAGCCCATGTGATGGATGACATCACAACATTCCCTCACTTGATGGTGTCGGAGTCCTGGAAGCAGTGGGCGGCCGAGATGAGCCAGCGGCTGGAGACCAGCGAGGCCCCACACACGTGTCCGTAGCGCTCCATCTGCAGGCTGACCTGCCAGGGCCAGGAGCCCAGACCCGCGTCAGCACCTCCCACTATCTTAGCACGCTTCCTGGGTCTGGTGCCACAGCCTGGGGGGAGGGGGGGAGGGGGCCAGGGAGGGGGGGAGACAGGGAGACCAGGAGCCATTATGACATTGAGTATGGTCCATTGTATGAGTATGATAAACAAAACACAAGCAATATGAAGGAATTCTGCAAGCAGAGAGGAAGAGAAAGATAAGAATAAGCAGAAAAATACAATAACCACATCGTACAAACTTCTGCACTATGAAACATGTTTTTCTGATGATCTTAATAACATTGTTGGTTTAGTCTCCTTAATGTGGGTGGTGTTGTTTATTCTTTGTTCTTTATTCTATTTCCCTTTGATGGTTTCTAACCTGCATGTTTGGTTTGTAACCTATAGGTGGCAGCAACCCAAACAAGGTTACAGTGATCCTACTGACAGAGACAGTGATGATAATGATGTGACATTGAAGTTACCAACAGACAGTGACACTGATGGTACTGATGGTGATAGTGATGGTACTGATGATAGTGATGGGACTAAGAGACACTAATGACACTAACAGGAGAGGTGATGGTACTGACAGTGACAGTGATGGGACTGATGGTGATAGTGATGGTACTGATGATAGTGATGGTACTGATGGTGATAGTGATGGGACTAAGATACACTAATGACAGTAACAGGAGAGGTGATGGTACTGACAGTGACAGTGATGGGACTGACGGTGATAGTGATGATACTAACAGGGACATTGAGGTTACCGAGATTGCTAAGTGATGGTACTGATAGTTGCAGTGATAGGACTGACGGTGATGGTACTGATGGTGATAATGATGGTACTGATGGTGATAGTGATGGTACTGATGGTGATAGTGATGGGACTGACAGAGCTCAGGATGGTAATGATGGTGGTAGCGATAGTACTGATGGTTGCAGTGATAGGACTGATGGTGATAGTGATGGTACTGATGGTGATAATGATGGTGCTGATAATGATAGCGATGGCACTGATGGTGATAGTGATGGTACTGATGGTGATAGTGATGGTACTGATGGTGATAGTGATGGTGCTGATAATGATAGCGATGGTACTGATGGTGATAGTGATGGTACTGATGGTGATAGTGATGGTACTGATGGTGATAGTGATGGTGCTGATAATGATAGCGATGGTACTGATGGTGATAGTGATGGTACTGATGGTGATAGTGATGGTACTGATGGTGATAGTGATGGTACTGATGGTGATAGTGATGGTGCTGATAATGATAGCGATGGTACTGATGGTGATAATGATGGTACTGATGGTGATAGCGATGGTACTGATGGTGATAGTGATGGTACTGATGGTGATAGTGATGGTACTGATAATGATAGCGATGGTACTGAAGGTGATAATGATGGTGATAGTGATGGTAATGATGGTGCTAATGATGGTACTGATAATGATAGCAATGGTACTGATGGTGATAGTGATGGTACTGATGGTGATAGTGATGGTACTGATGGTGATAGTGATGGTACTGATAATGATAGCAATGGTACTGATGGTGATAATGATGGTACTGATGGTGATAGCGATGGTACTGATGGTGATAATGATGGTACTGATGGTGATAGCGATGGTA
>JAXIVH010000358.1:67500-77500 GCA_036785325.1 Urophycis tenuis | reverse complement strand
ATCTCAGTCGACTCGTATTAAATGTCTGCATTTAGTGTGTGTGTTTGTGTGTGTACTTTGAATTTCTATCTTATACCATATCCCAGTGTTTCCCACAGGATTTTTGTAGACTGTGGTGGGGGGCTCGCAATCCTCTAGGGGGGTCCGGGGGCATGCCCCCCCGGGAGAAAAAATTCAGTAGATTTCATTTAAATGCATCAATCTGGTGAATTTTGAGAACCAATTTATGACAAACTGACAAACTACTTACAAACTGCTGGTACTGATATTAATGTTGATGACACAATGTGTCATACTAAATGGGGTTGAGGAGTTTTCAGAAAGCATTTGTACAAAAATGACTAAAACACAGTGCTGACTGAGCCTTTATACTACTAGTGAACTGTCAAGCGCGCAGCTGGGGGGCGGGGGGCCGCGAGGACGCTTTGCCATGACGACGGGGGGAAACAGAACGTTGGGGAGCCAATCCAGCCGCGAGGATATTAAACGCTGCAGCCCACCTGTGTTGGCATTGAGCTGCTAGTGTAGTCTATTTAACTAGGTGAAATGAGTCCGGGCCAGAGTGAGCGGAGCGCGAGCGAGCGAGGAGCGGATGGAATGTTGCTGGAGCGTGGAGCGGTTTTTTTATTCAGACGCCAGAGCGGCCGCTGTGTTCCGCTCCAGTGTCGCTCCGATACCGCTCACACCACGAGTCTGAGGCATGCCCAAATCCAAACGTCTCTTCTTGTTGCACTTGTCTATCTTTTAAAATAAATGTTCTATGACTGAAATATATTGCCGTTGCTCTTAATTCTTTAGTATGTACGTTTTCTGTTTAAGGTGGCAATCCGTAGTAGATTATTTCTCCCTCATTTAAATTGGAGCGAGCGTGGAGCGATTTCAGTGGAGCGGGGAGCGAAAATGAGCGGAGCGGCCGGACGCGATTTAGAGCGAGGAGCGGCGATACAGTCTATGGGAGCGGCCGAGAGAACAGCCGTCTGAGAGAGGAGCGGAATATTCGCACCGCTCAGCGCTGCTCACTAGTTCTGGTCCGGGCGGATATTGAAACTATGGCGGCCGAAATTAGACTATGGCGGTGCGCCATAGTCTCGTCAATGTGTGGGAAACACTGCCATATCCACTCGCTGATTTCCATATGTGTGCACATGTATGTGTGTGTGGTTATTTGTATGTGTGCGTGTGAGTGTATTTCATGTGTATATTATGTGTTCATTTGTATGTGTTAATGAGTGTGAGTATATGCACAGCTGTTTATTTCTGTGTGTGTGGTGTATCTGTGTGTGTGTGCTGTGTGTGTATGTGTGTGTGCTGTGTGTGTATGTTTGTGTGTATGTGTGTGTGCGTGTGTGTATCTCTGTGTGTGTGTGTGTGTGTGTGTGTGTGTGTGTGTGTGTGTTTGTGTGTGTGTGTGTCTGTGTGTGTGTGTGTGTGTGTCTGTGTGTGTGTTTGTGTGTGTGTGTGTAGGTCCAGGTCAGACCTGCTTTGGGGATGGCCTGGAAGTAGGCCTTGAAGACAGCTCCGTCTCTCTGCCTGCTGAAGGAGAAGGTGACCAGCATCACGTTGCCAGAGGAGGTCAGCCTCATGACCGGAGATGAGCCAGACAAGGGCATCCCACACCACCTGACACACACAGGACCCACACATCACATGTACACCTGTCACACACAGGACCCACACATCACATGTACACCTGTCACACACAGGACCCACACATCACATGTACACCTGACACACACAGGACCCACACATCACATGTACACCTGACACACACAGGACCCACACATCACATGTACACCTGTCACACACAGGACCCACACATCACATGTACACCTGACACACACAGGACCCACACATCACATGTACACCTGTCACACACAGGACCCACACATCACATGTACACCTGACACACACAGGACCCACACATCACATGTACACCTGACACACAAAGGACCCACACATCACATGTACACCTGACACACACAGGACCCACACATCACATGTACACCTGACACACACAGGACCCACACATCACATGTACACCTGACACACACAGGACCCACACATCACATGTACACCTGACACACACAGGACCCACACATCACATGTACACCTGACACACACAGGACCCACACATCACATGTACACCCGACACACACAGGACCCACACATCACATGTACACCTGACACACACAGGACCCACACATCACATGTACACCTGACACACACAGGACCCACACATCACATGTACACCTGACACACACACATCACATGTACACCTGCACTCACATCCAAACCGCCATGTTCAACGCCAGCAGATGTTTGCAGATGTAGCCTCTATTTACAGTTATAATATACAATAACACCCACAGATCACTTCTATCTGATTATCATGGAAGGCATGTACTGTACATACAGTTACTTTGTGTTACTCGTGATGAGTAGTTCAGGAATCCTTTAGGAATCCATTATTAATCAACAATTAACCTTTTTTTGAATGAATCAGTTTAGACCAGTCATTTTTCAAACCTCGGTACTCAAATTTAAGTCGTTCCAAAAGGCTGTTCGAGTTGTGAATTGAAACAATTGAACAATTTAAACCATTTTTCCTATAAGAATGAATGTAGATGAATTATGGATATGATGACATAATGAATAAGGCGGTTGGAGCGTGAGTCTCCTCTGTACAGACTCCACAGTGGACTGATGTCCACGTCACCAAAGCAGACGACTTCTGAACGTTTGTTCCAGTTCTGAGACTGAAGTCGGTCAAATTGTTTGTCCAAGAAGCGATTTGTTTGACTTGAGAAGTGTGTGAGGTTTCAGGTACATTCTCTCTCTCTGTGACATGTGACCAAACATTATTTGGTCAAATTATTTTCTCTTCAATATCTGACATGAAGGATCATTCATTCATCTACATTCTGCATAATATGTATCATATGATCTATTTCTATCTGTTCCTGTTGGTTCTATGTTGATATTGTTTTTATACTGTTTAACCATTCCTGTGTTCTGCTGTATATTGTGAGTAGACAGTTGTTGTGTTGTTGTTGTTGTGTTGTGTTGTTGTGTTGTTGTGCTACCTGGCGATGACCCTGTTCTGCAGTACATTGTGAGTAGACAGTTGTTGTGTTGTTGTGTTGTGTTGTTGTGTTGTTGTGCTACCTGGCGATGACCCTGTTCTGCAGTACATTGTGAGTAGACAGTTGTTGTGTTGTTGTGTTGTGTTGTTGTGTTGTTGTGCTACCTGGCGATGACCCTGTTCTGCAGCGGCAGCAGGAAGTCGTATGCAGACAGCTTGTGTGCGGTGCAGCTCCCCGGGGACGCCCCCTGCAGCCTGAGCACCACCAGGCGCACCAGGTGACCCGACGGCACGCGCAGACGCCACTGGTAGTACGGCCGCTTGGGGCTCACCAGGCTCAGCGTGCGGTTGTTACCCTGCTTAGCATACAGGTCGAAGGAGATGGCTGGGGACATGGGGGACAGTGTACTTTATTAGTATTATCTTTATCAGTATTATTATTGTTAACAACAACAACAACAACAACAACAACAACAACAACATCATCATCATCATCATCATCATTATTATTATTACTATTATTATTATCATTGTTACTATTACTATTATTATTATTATTATTATTATTATTATTATTATTATAGATACTTCATCCTAGTTTACTTGAATTTAAAGTATTTAGTGTACAGACTCCACAGGAAAATATATATGTTTTAAATAAAATACAAATAGATTATATATTGCACATTAGCATATTAAATTAGTAGCCTATACTGATATTGTGATACATATGTATGGTATTGATATTACACTAAATCATGATACACACTTCATATCATACATCATAATCAACATTCATTTCAAATGTTAAGGGAGCAGGACATGTCCAACTCCAAGGATAACATGAAGACATAACATCTAATCACACAGAGAGCTCAGAAGGATTGTACTCCAACAGTAGCCTCAAGCTGATGACAACACGTCTGAGGACAAGGTGTGACTCTTTCAGGGGTACGTCTGCATGTGAGGGTCAGCTCACCTTGGAACCCCAGCTGCCACTTCCCACTCTGGATGGTGTTGGGGTTTTTAAACTTGTCTGTTTTGTCCTCTGAGTCAAAGTCCTCTGGATTCAACCCTACACATGTCAGAATAACATCAACAAGTGCAGGTACAAGTCCGTCTGTGACACGGAGGAGGATGAAAGGCATGGTCTGGACTCTGAAGCAGTGATGTTCAGACAGCGGACTACCTCTCCTAAGTGCATGGTAGCAGGACACCCAGCGGGCGGCGATACAAAAAGGCCAAACAGGAATAATGTTTTGATTAACAATCCACATAGAGACCTTTTAACAGGGCAATGACAACATACTGCCTTTTGTGTGGGTCTGGAGCCCAAAGTACCTCCACAGGTGGGTGGAGAAAAGAGGGCGGGGCCTGCCTGTGTACAGTATGTGTGTAGGAGGAGGAGCCTGTGTACAATATGTGTGTAGGAGGAGGAGCCTGTGTACAGTATGTGTGTGTAGGAGGAGGAGCCTGTGTACAGTATGTGTATAGGAGGAGGAGCCTGAGTACAGTATGTGTGTAGGAGGAGCCTGTGTACAGTATGTGTGTGTAGGAGGAGCCTGTGTACAGTATGTGTGTGTAGGAGGAGGAGCCTGTGTATAGTATGTGTGTAGGAGGAGGAGCCTGTGTACAGTATGTGTGTAGGAGGAGCCTGTGTACAGTATGTGTGTAGGAGGAGCCTGTGTACAGTATGTGTGTGTAGGAGGAGCCTGTGTACAGTATGTGTCTAGGAGGAGCCTGTGTACAGTATGTGTGTAGGAGGAGCCTGTGTACAGTATGTGTGTAGGAGGAGCCTGTGTACAGTATGTGTGTGTAGGAGGAGCCTGTGTACAGTATGTGTCTAGGAGGAGCCTGTGTACAGTATGTGTCTAGGAGGAGCCTGTGTACAGTATGTGTGTAGGAGGAGGAGCCTGTGTACAGTATGTGTGTAGGAGGAGCCTGTGTACAGTATGTGTCTAGGAGGAGCCTGTGTACAGTATGTGTGTAGGAGGAGCCTGTGTACAGTATGTGTGTAGGAGGAGCCTGTGTACAGTATGTGTGTAGGAGGAGCCTGTGTACAGTATGTGTGTGTAGGAGGAGCCTGTGTACAGTATGTGTGTGTAGGAGGAGCCTGTGTACAGTATGTGTCTAGGAGGAGCCTGTGTACAGTATGTGTGTAGGAGGAGGAGCCTGTGTACAGTATGTGTCTAGGAGGAGCCTGTGTACAGTATGTGTGTAGGAGGAGCCTGTGTACAGTATGTGTGTAGGAGGAGCCTGTGTACAGTATGTGTGTAGGAGGAGCCTGTGTACAGTATGTGTGTGTAGGAGGAGCCTGTGTACAGTATGTATGTGTAGGAGGAGGAGCCTGTGTACAGTATGTGTGTAGGAGGAGGAGCCTGTGTACAGTATGTGTGTAGGAGGAGGAGCCTGTGTACAGTATGTGTGTGTAGGAGGAGGAGCCTGTGTACAGTATGTGTATAGGAGGAGGAGCCTGTGTACAGTATGTGTGTAGGAGGAGGAGCCTGTGTACAGTATGTATGTAGGAGGAGGAGCCTGTGTACAGTATGTGTGTAGGAGGAGGAGCCTGTGTACAGTATGTGTGTGTAGGAGGAGGAGCCTGTGTACAGTATGTGTCTAGGAGGAGGAGCCTGTGTACAGTATGTATGTGTAGGAGGAGCCTGTGTAAAACATGTGTATTGGTTATCTCATGCATTGGTGTGTTTGACCAGGTGCCCCGTCCCACCTAACAGCTTCAGCATCTCGTGGTCCTGCTCCAGCAGGTAGCGCTCCTCCGTGCGGCTGTCCTTCAGCTTGTTGCTGCCTGGCAACCGGCGCTGCGACCGGGCGGGGCTCCACCTCCGGATCGCCATGGCGATGTCGTCCGGGGCGGAGAACTTGCTCCAGTAAAAGACGTTCAGCCCTTCTGCTCCTTCACTGTCACACACAGAGCCACCATGATGCTACTGCAATGCTAGCACCAAGCTACTCAAACAGAGCCCACCACGATGCTACTGCAGCGCTAGCACCAAGCTACTCAAACAGAGCCCACCATGATGCTACTGCAACGCTAGCACCAAGCTACTCAAACAGAGCCCACCATGATGCTACTGCAACGCAGCACCAAGCTACTCAAACAGAGCCCACCATGATGCTACTGCAGCGCTAGCACCAAGCTACTCAAACAGAGCCCACCATGATGCTACTGCAACGCAGCGCCAAGCTACTCAAACAGAGCCCACCATGATGCTACTGCAACGCTAGCACCAAGCTACTCAAACAGAGCCCACCATGATGCTACTGCAACGCAGCACCAAGCTACTCAAACAGAGCCCACCATGATGCTACTGCAGCGCTAGCACCAAGCTACTCAAATAGAGCCACCATGAGGCTACTGCAACGCTAGCACCAAGCTACTCAAACAGAGCCCACCACGATGCTACTGCAGCGCTAGCACCAAGCTACTCAAACAGAGCCCACCATGATGGTACTGCAACGCAGCACCAAGCTACTCAAACAGAGCCCACCATGATGCTACTGCAGCGCAGCACCAAGCTACTCAAACAGAGCCCACCATGATGCTACTGCAGCGCTAGCACCAAGCTACTCAAACAGAGCCCACCATGATGCTACTGCAACGCAGCACCAAGCTACTCAAACAGAGCCCACCATGATGCTACTGCAACGCAGCACCAAGCTACTCAAACAGAGCTCACTTAAGAATTATGAAATGATTATGAATAACACAGCCTGTACACAAAGAAATGGTTGCAATAACGACAAATAGACATGAGGTAAGTCCACTGTGTGTCTGCTCATATCTGTTTTATCAGTTTTATCATGAAGCTGTGAGATTCTGATACAACAGAACCAACACGTGCATGCCCATGATATACTTCTGCAGAGATGTAGAGGAATTTGCCCTTATTATTATTTATTATTTAAGCATTGATATAACATATCTTACGGATTGGATGTTATGCCTGGGGAGACGTAACTCGACAACTAACTACTACTACTACTATACTACTACTACTACCACTATACTACTACTGCTATACTACTACTACTACTACTACTACTAAAACTATTACTACTACTACTACTACT
The DNA here is from genome assembly GCA_036785325.1 of Urophycis tenuis. Lineage (NCBI taxonomy): Eukaryota > Metazoa > Chordata > Actinopteri > Gadiformes > Phycidae > Urophycis > Urophycis tenuis. Next base: position 70,329 of record JAXIVH010000358.1, on the reverse strand, counting down.
ATACTACTACTACTACTATACTACTACTACTATACTACTACTGCTATACTACTACTACTACTACTATACTACTACTATACTACTACTACTATACTAATACTATACTACTACTGCTATACTAATACTACTATACTACTACTATTTATACTACTACTACTATACTACTACTACTATACTACTACTACTACTACTATACTACTACTATACTACTACTGCTGCTATACTACTACTACTACTACTATACTACTACTGCTATACTACTACTACTACTACTACTATTCTGTGTACCTGAACGCAGTGATTCCTGAGTATAAGTAGTAGGGACCCCACGGGGAGGCCTGGTAGAGCTCAGTAAACTGTGGAGAGAGAGAGAGAGAGAGAGAGAGAGAGAGAGAGAGAGAGAGAGAGAGAGAGAGAGAGAGAGAGAGAGAGGGGGGGGGAATAAACAGACATACTATTTAACAGTTGATGTGACATCACATCGCTCTGAGTGAGGTCACAATTAGGGTCCCACAAGTTCCTACTTGTCGTAAAATAGTGTGTTCATATTTGAGTGAATGCGTGCGTGTGTGTGTGTGTGTGTGTGCGTGCATGTGTGCGTGTGCGTGTGTGTGCGTGAGTGTGCGTGCGTGTGCGTGTGTGTGCGTGTATGCGTGCGTGCATGTGTGTGCGTGCGTGTGTGTGTGCATGTGCGTGTGTGTGTGCGTGTGTGTGTGCGTGTGTGCGTGTGTGTGCGTGTGTGTGCGTGTAGCCGTGCACGCTGCTTCAGAGCAGCAGTACAGAGCTCCATTGTGAGCATGCAGGCCGGGCCATGCTGGACCCAGGGGTTGTGCAGGGTTGCCGGCTCCAAGTCCCCCAGCTGCTTGATGAGCAGGGAGCCAGGCAGCTGAGCACACCTCTCACCTCCTGATCACAGCATGGAGGACGTCACTCAGTCACTGCTGCTCATGTAGGACTGCATGGCGCCGAGTGCCACCTGCTCTCTCTCCCTACGCCACTAACCTTCTCTCTCTTTCTCCCTCCTTTGTCCTTTCAGCAGTCCTCCGCTCCAGCCTTGATCTGTGTCAGCCCCCCCCCCCCAGTCTGTCCCACTGCCCTCTCCCTGGCTCTCTCTCTGCTCACCTTCTTATTGTCTCTCTACTGCTCTCTCTCTCTCTCTCTCTCTCTCACTCACCCTGCTCACCTTCTAATTCTCTCTCAATCTCTCTCTCTCTTTCCCCCTACTCACATTCTCATTGTCTCTGTACAGCAGTGTATCTCTCTCTCTCTCTCTCTCTCTCTCTCTCTCTCTCTCAGGGTCTCTCTCTCTCTCTCACTCTTCCCCAGTGGTTGTGTGTTCTTCTGTTGTCTCTTCCTAAAGCCCCTTTCTCACATGCTATCTTGCCCTCCTTCCGGAAGGTATCCTGCATCATGTGGTCAGGTGAGAATGGGAACAGGATTGATGTTCCAGGACATCCATGACCCCCCTCCTCCTCCTCCTCCTCCTCCTCCTCCTTCTCTCTCTCTCTCTCTCTCTCTCTCTCTCTCTCTCTCTCTCTCTCTCTCTCCTCTCTCTCTCTCTCTCTCTCTCTCTCTCTCTCTCTCTCTCTCTCTCTCTCTCTCTCTCTCTCTCTCTCTCTCTCTCTCTCTCTCTCTCTCTCTCTCTCTCTCTCTCTCTCTCTCTCTCTCTCTCTCTCTGCCAGCCGGTGTCTCCCTCCCTCACAGTGTGTGTGATTGTGTGAGCGCTCACACAGACAATGTTTTTATTGAGGGTCTGCTCTTCCTCTCACTCTCTCTGGCCGGGCCCCGGGGCCTCACAAACACCAGGATTGTCCTCGGCCCCTGAAAAGGCCCTGTCCCCTGGGGGAGTGTGTGTGTGTGTGTGTGTGTGTGTGTGTGTGTGTGTGTGTGTGTGTGTGTGTGTGTGTGTGTATGTGTGTGTGTGTGTGTGTGTGTGTGTGTATGTGTGTGTCTGTGTGTGTGTGTGTGTGTGTGTGTATGTGTGTGTGTGGGGGGGGGGGGGTCCACACTCACACACACAGGACCTGGCTCCTGTTACAACAGGTTCACTTTTAGCACTGACATCGAGCAAAGGACAGAAAGAGAGAGAGAGAAAGAGCAAGAGAGAGAGAGAAAGAGAGAGAGAGAGAGAGAGAGAGAGAGAGAGAGAGAGAGAGAGAGAGAGAGAGAGAGAGGAGAGAGAGAGAGAGAGAGGATGAGGGTTGGCAGCATGGTTAGCCAACATTAAATATATGAGGGAGTGGAGAAGGAGACACCAGCCAAGCAATCACTGATGTTTACTTCCATCCATCCCCACACATGCCTCAGTGACCAGCTCCAACACAGAGCTTTAACTGGGCACTATACTGTACTGCTGTACGACAATACTGTTACTACACTACTACTTACTCACATAATGCTCTAAAGCCTGAGCCTGGAGCTTGAACTGCGGGGAGGCAGAGTCCGCAAGGTCCAATGAGAAGCTCAGATTTGGAAACTCCACACTGCCGCCAATCAGGAACCCAGAAAGAGGGCGGGGCTAAGGGTGACGGGGAGAAGGTAGAGTATCACACAGGCACGTCAGTCACAGGAGGGGCTCGTCTCAACAGAGGGACAATGTCAGTGTGTTCAGGGGTCCCGGCCACACACACCACACCAGACGTGTGATCCTGTCATTACAAAAGGATCACCAATACTGGGGTGCTCAGAGTCTGCTGAATGACTCTGTCAAGCATCAAGCCACTACCCCCCTCCTGTACTGTGTGCCCACCGGCAGGGGAAGGGACCCACACAGGGATGGAGTGGGTGCTCACCTGTTAAGAAGTGCAGGGTGAGTGTGTACTCACCATG
>JAXIVH010000358.1:10000-57500 GCA_036785325.1 Urophycis tenuis | reverse complement strand
TTGACACTTAACACTCAATTCTAATGTAGAAGATTACATAATTGTGGAAGTACCTACTGGCACCTTCCACAATACTGGCCAGTACAGGCCACTGTACGTTGGACAGGGCGGGATGAGGGGGGAGTCAGCTGGTTGCAATCAACCTCACCGCTATTGGCCACATCAATTTTACACTGTACCTTTAAGAATACAGTATTGTTTCATAACTCTATTGCTTATACAGCATGGTATAGATCTTTATGTCCTGTTTTTCACAGTTTTTCACCAACAAGTAAAACAATGGATTGCAACCTAAAACTACTGGTGCATTGAATGTACATAAATGTACACAAACTGAACTTAAAGAGAATATGTGAAAGACTTTCAACTGTCTGCTCATTGGGGTTCACCCAGTCCATGTGGGCGGGCTAAAGGCACAACAACCAATCATTTTGATAACATTGTGGGGACTTCCTGTTAGTTCCCTCAAGATGTCGCCAATCAAATCCTGAATGGTGGATACTTGCCTACCGAGAGCACGTTTTATACAGAAATGCATGACGTATGCAGGTGTGCATGTGAAGCAGACACATGTACGTACATGAGCTGGTCGACCTTCCACCAGCCGTGCTCACAGGGCTTATTGACCTTGGGCCTCAGGACGTAGTTCTGGAACTTCAGGCTGACGCCCAGAGACTGGCTGGGGGTCTAAGATGGAGAAACACATCCACTCACTGACACACTAATGAAATGCATGTGTGCTGCATGTGATTGTGTTTCACTGCTTGAGTATGTACGTGTGTGTGTGTGTGTGTGTGTGTGTGTGTGTGTGTGTGTGTGTGTGTGTGTGTGTGTGTGTGTGTCTGTGTGCGTGTGTGTGTGTGTGTGTGTGTGTGTGTGTGTGTGTGTGTGTGTGTGTGTGTGTGTGTATCTGTGTGTGTGTGTGTGTGTGTGTGTGTGTGTGTGTGTGTGTGTGTGTGTGTGTGTGTGTGTGTCTGTGTGTGTGTGTGTGTGTGTGTGTGTGTCTGAGTGTGTGTGTGTGTGTGTGTGTGTGTGTGTGTGTGTGTGTGTGTGTGTGTTCTACCTTAAACAGCCAGGTGCAGATGCATTTGGGCGGCAGCAGGCTGGGGTGGAAGGGGCTGTAGATGTGCCCACTGTAGCCGGGCTCCTCCTGAGTCTCAACATGAGACAAACACACTGGACACAGAGTACAGAATCAGAACAACACTGAGAGCTGTTGTTGATGTTGAGAGTGGTTTCATTTCAACCCTTGAAACAACTCCTTATCAAAAGACTTTTATCCAAAGTGACTTCCAAGTGACTCCATGTTTTAAAAAATCAGGGAGGGGTTAGGGCATCTTGCTGCAGACATGCAGACACAGTACTGCAGAGGACCACCACTCACACTGTCAGGCCCCACAGTACTGCAGAGGACCCCCACTCACACCATGAGGCCCCACAGTACTACAGAGGACCACCACTCACACCATGAGGCCCCACAGTACTGCAGAGGACCACCACTCACACTATGAGGCCCCACAGTACTGCAGAGGACCACCACTCACACTGTCAGGCCCCACAGTACTGCAGAGGACCACCACTCACGTTCCTCAGCGATGGCCTGGATGTGGCCCCTGAAGCTCTTGTTCCCCGGGGCCAGTCGGAAGGACAGCAGCATGACGTTGGACGTGGACACCAGGTAGAGGGGGCTGGTGACTGGCTCACACACCCTGTGGTCCAGCGGTCAGCAGGGTCAACACAGTGTGATAGTGTTTCCTTTAGTGTTGCACCTTATATTGTCAAAGAAGATGAACGCGCTTTTCCAAATGAATGTATGCTAATGGAATTTTGTGTCTGGTTTTATCCAACACATCTTGGATGACACAGTGCAACTACGGAATGGAATGGTATGGAAACTATGCTAGTTTAGCTAGACAGGAACATAACAGCACCATATATATTCTTTAGGCAGGACATAGGTTAGCTAGCTAGTCAACAACCAACAGTTAAGATATCCATGTTTGATGAATATGCATACCTTATGTACATATATAGATGCACATTTTATTTATTTACATTCATACATTTTGTACACATGCAATATTTAAAAAATGATCCTGCATACTTTTTGTGTGAAGGACCAATGAAGGCATCAGAGTGAAGTGTGTCTCTATGGAGGAGGTGCTCAGGCTCACCTGCGGGGAGCAGCTCACCTGTGCAGAGTGCGCCCCCTCATGGGCAGCAGGGCGTCGTACACCGTCAGGGCGTCGCCCACGCAGTCGCTGGGCTGGATGAGGAAGGAGCTGACGGTCAGCCGCACCACGGAGCCGGGCAGGGAGGTGAGCTTGACGTGGCAGGTGACCCCGCCCCAGGCCGGGTGAAGGTCCAGGGGCACGGCGGCCCCGGGGACGCCAGCGTACAGCTTGTCCACACACTGAGAGCCTGGAGGAGAGGGAGGGCTGTGTTACTGCTGACTGGGTGAGCAGTGTGTGCACGCACATCACAGGTACGTTGGGTGTACGTTACAGAGTATGCATGAAAGATATACAGTAGGTCTCTAAGCTAGGCGTTTTTCCATCTCTCAAGGATGCCAACAAAAAGGATATGAACTTTAGGGTTCTGACCTGGAGTTCAGGGTGTTTGAGACGTTCATATCCCATAATAATGTATTTATTGTTAGGACACATTTTAGGACAGTTTCAATACAAACTCTTTTTGGTCTGACCTGATGATGTTGATGTGTAGTCCGAGCGCTGGGCAACTGAGGGGTCATCAACAATGAATACATCAACAATGAATTAATACATTAAAATTGACTAAATAAATACATTAACAATGAATAACCAGTGTGTTATGATAAACTTTATTTATCAGAACACGCTTGTAATAATCACACACACACACACACACACACACACACACACACACACACACACACACACACACACACACACACACACACACACACACACACACACACACACACACACACACACACACACACACACACACACACCGTTGATGAGGATGGACTCGATGTCGACCGGCAGGCCCAGGATGTATCCCACAGAGGTCCTGTTCTGCAGGCTGGTGAGCACAGAGTCCCTCAGGATGGCCCCCACACACTCCTCACACACAGAGGGGCTCTTCAGGTGGGGCACCTGGAACACCATCCAGAAGTGGACCAGCACGCCGCCCAGGTTGTTGTTGCTGGGCAGGACAGGGCAGTCACGTCACCGCGGTTACCGCCACAGGATCAATTTGATTGGACAAACACACATTAAAGATGCTAAAGGTTTGACTCAATGTAGGTTTGACAGACATACAATATAAAAATAACGGAAAAGGAATGTTTCAATCAGTTCATGTGATTCATAAATAGGTAGCATTAGGATAAAAAAAAATATATATATATATATATTTTCTACAGTACACTATATAGCTGTATTTGACAGTTTACCTGAGGTCTGAAATGACAGCTTGCTTGTAAAGTTTTGCCACTGAGGACATTTTGTACACGTTGCCCAGCTGTGAATCATTGGCAAAAATAAAATGATAAATGACACACACACACACGTACTGTACAGTGTGTTCAACACATTCTGAGTACAGTATATATACATATTATTATTATTATTTATTATTAATGACCACACAGCCAGGTGGAATTTGGTCTCTACATTTGACCCATCCTATTGTACACAGGAGCAGTGGGCTGCTATGATCAACGCCCGGGGAGCAAGTTGGGGTTCAGGGTTCAGTGTCTTGCTCAAGGACACTTCGACATGCAGACAGTTTTGGAAGTGGGGATCAAGGGGATCAAACCGCCGACCCTACGGTTAGTGGACGACCTGCTCTGTCCACCCGCTCTACCCACTGATCTACTGCCGCCCCACTAATATATATATATATATATACAGTAAATATATGTACAGTATATATATTTGGACATTATTTTTGACTTCTGTACCACGACTTCTATCTTGTTGGCCATGGACACAAACTCAGTGGACTCTGCGAAGCGGAACTCTGGAATGAACTCCACGTTGGCAACGCGGATCATCCCCGCAAAGTACACTCCGTTGTTGCTCTCCCTGCGGACTGGGGAGTAGAGAAAACAGGAGACCACAAGTGTTAAAGAAGTAATATGAACACCACATCACCAACCCATGTGATGTGGACCAGGGATGTATGGACAGCTACAGTATCTCTGTACAAATGCTATCTGAGAGATAGAAGATAGTTCATATTTATGAAGTTCTTTATCAGATGTTTTGCATCAAAGGGGACTGCAGTGTTTCCACTTCTCCATACATGACATACATCTCTAAAAGGACAGTAAGGGTTAAGCTATGCTGCTCAAGGCATTGGCCTTCAAACCCAGAACCTTATGTTTGGTCGTCTGATTCACCACTAATAAGATAACACAAAGAATATCCATCTAACTAAATGTGTATGATTCATCATGATTCCAGCAAGGCTTTATTCTTGGCTCCACATCACAAGTCAGCCGTCGTCATTCTCCCAGAGCGATGACATCACAGGGTCAGGGTTAGGGTTAGGGTCACATGTATGTGTGAACACACGTACAGGTGAAGACCCAGAGCAGCGACCAGGTGATGATCACCAGCACGAAGACCACGGCGGTCACCAGCACCACCAGGTAGGGGTAGCTCCACAGCCCCGGCCACAGCTCCGCAAAGGGCTTCTTCTTCTTCTTCTTCTTGCTCTTGCTCTTCCTCTTTCGTGGCTGCCGGTTGTTCTTGTACTTCCTGAGTGGGGTCTGCACCGCGTGGTCGACCGTGGCCACCTCCACCGAGACGTCGGCGACCTGGGGGGGGGGGGGGGGGGGGGGGGCATGTTGTTAACGAGGGACCAAGGGACGGGCTTCAATCTTCTCGATGCCCGTTTCATTTCCTCAGCCGTGACCTTCTAAAGACGGGGGTTTGGAGATTGCCTCTCATTCGGAGTGGGGTTAATGGGGCTGAATTGATTGGTGATTGAACACACACATACACGACACACACACAACTTGTGCGTTAAAGGGCATATTTCTCATGCAGATGAAGCCATAAAGTTGGTTGAAGGAGTAATAAACTGCACAAACTAAATGACCAGACCAATAGGAGCTGCAGTATTGTCTTTCAAATGATTATCATTTTAGCTCATCTATGCTGGCTGCTGGTGTGCATTTCAGTACAGTAGACAGTATGAAAATGAACCCCAAAGGTCCTTTGTGTGTGTGTGTGTGTGTGGGTCACACTTGGCTGGAGTGAAGTGGATTAAAAAAGGAAAGTGTTGTTCACTGCCAGTCTTTGTATGAAATGACCTGCTAGGCGGCTTCAGCTTGTGGATTGAGAAACATTGCAACCTTATGAATGAAGAGAAACCCATGATGAAAAATGTAATGCTATGTAGGCTATAGGTGTGTGTGTGTCAGGGGGTGCTTTGTAAATGTGTGTATGCGTGTGTGTGTGTGTGTGTGTGCGTCAGGGGTTGCTTTGTAAATGTGTGTGTGTGTGTGTGTGTGTGTGTGTGTGCGTCAGGGGGTGCTTTGTAAATGTGTTTGTGTGTGTGTGTGTGTGTGTGTGAGTGTGTGTGTGTGCGTCAGGGGGTGCTTTGTAAATGTGTGTGTTTGTGTGCGCGTGTGTGAGAGCCAGGCAGCCATCAGATGTAGAAGCACTCACACTCATTAAGTTACCTGGTACATATACATTATTGATCAGTGTCATCCCATACCGCGCACTTAATACACCACCCATGAGATAACGGCGAGATATTGGGCTTGAGTAGATGACAAAGACAAAGCGAGTTAATTACTTTTTGTTAAATACAATGATTTATTAGGCATTCATAGTCTACAGGTCGTGTTACAAAATATAAGGCAGTCAATGTCCAGCCTATGCATTGCCTTGAGCACTTAACATATAGAGCGTTATATGGCCATATATGCCAATATATGCTTTTCAGCTCTTCCACGGGTGGAAAAGCTTAATGAGAACCAACTCATGATATTATTGAATTAAAGGAAACTACTCAAATCTGACTAGACCAGATGAACACATGAAGCTTTGATAAATATATTTGACTTACGCTAGCGTTGTCGAGTTGAGACGCATCTTCATCACCGCTCAGCGTCTCGTTGTCCATGCGCTCTGTGCCCATGGCACGGAGACATCACTCGGCTGGCCGTCTCAGCGGGCAGCTCGGTGGTTCAAGTGGTGACCGTCATTCTGTTCACCCCGGACCGACCAACGCGTGAACGGAGAGCAGCCCGTCTAGCGCATGACGCGCAGCGCTGCCGGTGAGCAAACAGGTGCGTGAAACCAGATCCGTTGGGAGTTGTGGGGAACACGGCACCTTGATGAAGCCCGCATGAGGTAGTCTACTCCAGTTCCCCTGAACGGATCTGGTTTTGTTTGTTTGATAGTGGACTATTGGGCCAATTTGGTGTTGATCATGTGGTAGTTATAGGTTGTGGAAACTAACATCAACAAACAGCAATGGTGAAATGCATTTAACTGAAATGTAAATAAAAGTGGAGTCTATGATTATATTTCATATTTGAATGCCATATTTTGGAATTAAATTATGCAAAGCACACACAATCAAAATTGGAGGAAAATTGCCACCCCCAAAATGTGACTGCTTCAGGAAAACATTTGAATAAAAGAAGAAGGCCTGTGAGGAATCAGATATCAGTTGCTGTTTGTTTCTTTACTTCATTTGGGAAAATCTAACAAGTGCTTTGCTGACAGCAACATATAAATAATTAAAAACACTCAGACGACACCATTATCAGTATTGAATACTTTTGTACACGTTTATTTACAGTGTTAACAGGGTGGGCTTCTGCACACCAGTGGACCTCTACTGGACCTGTACTGGACCTGTACTGGACCTGTACTGGACCTGTACTGGACCTGTACTGGACCTGTACTGGACCTGTACTGGACCTGTACTGGACCTCTACTGGACCTGTACTGGACCTGTACTGGATCTGTACTGGACCTGTACTGGACCTCTACTGGACCTGTACTGGACCCTCAACGCTGTGTCCAGTGCAGACAGACACGGCCGGGTCAAGGCTCCAGACGTTTGTGAAATCAAGACGAAGCAGTTTGACTTTTAAAACGGCTAAACAGTTAAATACACACAGTGCAGAGGAATCTCTTGAGACACAGAGAGGCTGAGCAGCACCACGCTGCCTCCAGAGAGGCTGAGCAGCACCACAGAGCCTCCAGAGAGGCTGAGCAGCACCACGCTGCCTCCAGAGAGGCTGAGCAGCACCACGGAGCCTCCAGACACAGAGAGGCTGAGCAGCACCACGCTGCCTCCAGAGAGGCTGAGCAGCACCACAGAGCCTCCAGAGAGGCTGAGCAGCACCACGCTGCCTCCAGAGAGGCTGAGCAGCACCACGGAGCCTCCAGAGAGGCTGAGCAGCACCACGGAGCCTCCAGAGAGGCTGAGCAGCACCACGGAGCCTCCAGAGAGGCTGAGCAGCACCACGGAGCCTCCAGAGAGGCTGAGCAGCACCACGGAGCCTCCAGAGAGGCTGAGCAGCACCACGGAGCCTCCAGAGAGGCTGAGCAGCACCACGGAGCCTCCAGAGAGGCTGAGCAGCACCACGGAGCCTCCAGAGAGGCTGAGCAGCACCACGGAGCCTCCAGAGAGGCTGAGCAGCACCACGGAGCCTCCAGAGAGGCTGAGCAGCACCACGGAGCCTCCAGAGAGGCTGAGCAGCACCACGCTGCCTCCAGAGAGGCTGAGCAGCACCACGGAGCCTCCAGAGAGGCTGAGCAGCACCACGGAGCCTCCAGACACCAGGGAGCAGGAGAGGCAGAGCTTCAGAGCTTCAGGCACTTCACTGACACACGGTGGAGGGTACCAGGCACGGGACAACACGTCAAACATTAACATTACATTCACAGGTAGGCTTTAAAAAGATCATTAACATAAAGTGGTCTTTGTGACTTGTGGACGGTGTTCAGGGGAGGGGCTTCCCTGGGGGAGGAGGAGGAGGAGGGGGGGGGGTTACTTCTTGAAGAAGGCACTCCGCGTGATGGAGTACCACAGGTGGGCGGGCTTTCGCTTGGGGGGCTCGGCCAATGAGAAGACGGGCTGCTGGGGAACACTGGTGGGAACAGTAACGTGGCGCTGGTGGAGCGGGTGGAGGTTCTGGGGGGGGCTTTGGTGGTGGGGGGGGGGCGGTCCGGAGTAGCTTATGGCTGGAAGGGAAGCAGGTCAACGGTTCAGTTAAAGTCAGGACGGCCTGTCAAAGGGTAGGGTGAGCTCATCCAACTGTGGCATTATTCTCTCTTACCCTTGATCTTCCCTTGTTTGAGTTTTCTGGCATTGAATATAGCCTGTTTTCTTTGTTCCTCACTGATCTCCATTCCTGCCACAAGAAAAAAAGGACAAAACTCAATGATTATTAGTCATCATCCCCACTAGTGAGACGGTCACAAAGCCACCCGGCTCACCCATCTCCTGGTCCTCCTGCACCCGCCGCCTCTCGCGGGCGAAGGCGTCCAGCCAGCGCTGCGTGTCCTGGGCCTTGCGGCAGCACAGCACGCCCAGGCCCTCCAGGGTGGAGGCGTGGCGCAGCCGCAGGGCGTTCCTCAGGCTGAGGCCCAGCACGGGGTCCCGGCCGTCGGCCAGCTCCTGCACCTCCAGCTGGTCCAGGTCCAGGCGGCCGCGGTAGTGCAGCAGGTCGCGGCGCAGCACGTCCTTCTTGCAGAACACCAGCTGGTGGTCGAACAGGAAGAAGAAGCGCTGCTGGCTCTTGCCCGTCGGGGTGATGCGTGTCAGCTCCCCAGAGTGGATCAGCTCCGAGCTGCGCTCCAGCACGTCAGCTCCCTGCACGCACGCGCGCACACACACACACACACACACACACACACACACACACACACACACACACACACACACACACACACACACACACACACACACACACACACACACACACACACACACACACACACACACACACACACACACACACACACACACACACACACAGTCAGTCAGTCCATAGGTGCTCTCAGATTGTAAAGTATGCTTAAAGATTGAATGTCATCACCAGCCTTGCTGGAGGTAAGCCTTTACAAGGCATTACAGAAAGCCTTTCCTCCACCTGAGGTATGATGGATGTGTGATGGAGAAACCCACCGGCCATCTCAGCAGACTGTACCAACTGGTAGCTTGGGAGGGGGAGCACTCTCTCCATCATACATGATCAACTTTGGGAAGGTTTTGGTTGATTTATCTGTGGCGCTAGAATTGTCTCCTTTGTGATATTTGATGTATATGTACTTGTACATGTAATTGATTAAATGTCAATGAGACTTGCTGATAAAATAAAGGCCAAATAAAATCTATAGGTCTGGAGGGACAACGCCCCTTGTGATGTCACAAAAACAGCTTGTTGTGTCTAATTAGCACATGGTGGCGCCATAGTGGACCTTAAAACAAAATGGGGGCAGAACCGCTGCGTAGCCCTCACCTCCCAGTGCAGGATGGCCACCTGCCACTGAGCTATGGCGTCGATGCTCTCCAGCCTCCTCTTCCTCTCGTTGATCAGACTGGCCACGTTTTTCATGGCCTCATAAGCACTGCTTACCCCGCTGTAGTCACTGGGACAGAGAGGCATACACATCAGGGTTCATAGTGGAACTCATGAAAAATAATCATCATAATCGAGCAAAACGGCTGGCTGTCCTAGGCAGCCTACCATTTGAGCAGTTTAATGTTCCTCATCCCAACCTCTTGATTAATACATAGCCAAATAATCTGTCAGGTCTATCATCATCTATGTACCGTCTGGTTGAAGTAGTTCTGTTGCATGATGTTGAGTCATCCAGACCTCCATTAAAACAGACACATGCCTGTAGGACCGGAGCCAGCAGCTGCTCCCACAGAGAGGTCAGAGGGCAGTACAGGGGGTGGGCAGTGCGTCAGGCCCCGGGGGTCTCACCTGTGGTCCTGGGGGGTGTACTTCAGCAGCTCCCCCAGTTGCAGCGGGTACTTGCAGATCTTCTGGACGGGCGTGAGCAGGAAGCCAGCGATGGAGATGTTGATCATCTGCTGCAGCAGCCGGCAGGCCTCGAAGAAGTGCTTGTAGCGGCCCAGCTTCATGAGGCGATGCAGCTCCGCGCTGGCCGTGGGGTGTGTGTTGCAGTACTCAGAGTAGATGGAGAAGCCCTCCTCCTGGGGGGGACACAGAGAGAAATAAAGTGGGGGGAAAAAGATGGAAAAAGATGCATGTCATGTATGACATGCATGATGCATGTCATGTATGACATGCATGATGCATGTCTTATAAAAGTCTGTCCTCTTTGCCTTTGATAAAAGCATCCTCCAAATGACCAAGTGTGTTGTACATTCACAATACTTTTGAGTGCATTCAGTTCTTAGCATGGGAGGCCCTGGGCAATGATCAAACCCCCAACCTTAGCCACCGGTAATGCCGGGCTCCAACAATGAAGCTACACAGGATGAAGCTACACAGAAGAAGCTACAGGGTCATAACCACTAGTGGGGGGTGGAAGAGGTGCGTGTGAGGCGGTCCAGGCGTGGTAAGGCCCTCTGCCATGAGGGCAGTGTGGCGGCTCACACACACACAGTCAGGCTACCTGAGACAGGAAGCAGGAGCCGATCTCGCTGAGGTGGGGCTGCTGCTTGTTGTACTTGCTCTCCAGCTCACGCAGGAACTGCCTCTGGAAGCGGTAGATGTCCTCGATGTTGCTGAAGATGGTCAGCAGCTGGGGCTCAGTGAACATGGTGGGATGCTTGCGGCATTGTCGGATGTACCCCTGGAAGACAGAGGGCAACACTGTTCCTGGAGGGAAGAATGTCCCTTTGCCATTGTCTGTCATTGAGTTAGACCTCTGTGAAAAGTCTAACTCACTCTACGCCAGGCCAGGTGCACTGAGCTGTCAGCTGTCGCTTTGGGAGTTGGAGACAATTTACGTGAACAGAGGGAGAAATATGCCAACTCCTCACAGAGATAATGTTGTTGCCAACTGAGCTACCATGTCAAGATTAAAACACTGGCCGACAGGGGGTGCTGAAGTGCAGAGAACCAGGTTGTATTTGTACACTCCTTTCGGGATTTGTACACAACATAGCAGGGGTTTGAGACTGATGACAGAAGTACTAACATATTTTTGCCCGCTCATAAACAGATTCTTCATTTTGAATTTGAATGGAATACAAATGAAAATCAATATCTTCAATTCAGCCAAACTGTTAATCAAACAATTGGGGAAAGAGACTTAAAAAAGGAAACATAAAATAAAAAAACAGTCTAGAGAGCATTAACATGAAGTGGGCTGAAGACCAGGCTTCTGGTGGACAGCAGTAGCACCCCAGTCACCCAGTAGTGAGGAGCAGGTCCACAGTGGCAGCAGGTCCTACCTCACAGATGTCCCTGAGGTGCTTGATGTAGATGCGCTCTGTGCTCATGATCTCCTGCACCACATTGGTCCTCATCTGGTCCTGATGCTGGCTGCTGTGAGGGGCTGGCTGCTGGACCGGACCCTCCCGGTCAGCCAGGCTGTCGGCGCCGGAGTCCTCCTGGTTCACACGCAGCTGTGGACCAGACACACACAACACACACAGATTATCATTGATAGGAAACATAGTCTGGTGGTATCTCAATTGACAAGTACAAACTACTTGTCAATTGAGTTTCTTTATTTAATTAAAGGAATTGGTTGACCTTTTAATGAAATCTCAGAAATTGAAAACAAAACATGGGGGCACACAGCCCCTTAACTTGACATTACTATGGCAACAACCAGCCCATGTGCGGTGGAACCATCAGCTTGTTAGGCAGCGCTGGTGCTGTGCTGCGACCAGCAATTACACAGCAGATGCCCATCTGCCAATCAACCATCCACCATGGTTACCACAGCCTGCCCAATTAACATCCAGCTGTCAATCAACCCGAGTAGCAGCAACTGCTCCAGAGAGACCAAGAGGAGCAGAGCTGTGGACCCAGAGGGCCAAGAGGGGCGAGGGGGTCTGGACCACGGCCAATGTGGAGGAGTTCAGAGGGTTGAGCCGCACTTACCCTGACGAAGCTGGAGGGGAACCAGGCCTCCTGGTCCCCCCTGCGGCCCCACCACCAGTCCTCATGGGGGGCGTCCAGCACGTGGATCACGTTGCCCGCCTCGAAGGCCAGCTCCTGCTCCCCCATGGTCACGTGATCCCACACTGCCTCAGCGTGCACAGCATGACCCGCGTTTATCCACTACACACACACACACACACACACACACAAGATTCAATTACTGGCGAGTGGAGGTCTGTGTCTGACAGGCAGGATTACAGCGGATGTCAGAGATTGTGCTCTGCTATTATTTATTTCCTCTGGTAGAGCCTCAGGCTTTGAAAAAACAAGAAGGAACACACCAGCTACACACAAAGACATTCTCTAGCCGGGCGTGCACATCCTCACTCCATAACAAACCCAAACACATGTGTTGTTTGGGATGCGGGGCGGGGATTCCTCAGGGGTGAGTCACCTGGTTGAGGAGGGCTAGCTCCACCCCCGGCTCCAGGTAGGGCGTGGCCTCCATCAGCTCCTCAAAGCTGCTGTCCTCCTCACTGACACTGCCATCCAGCCCTGCAGGGCCCTCTGACATACCACCTGACACACACACACACACACACACACACACACACACACACACACACACACACACACACACACACACACACACACACACACACACACACAGTACATGATGAACACAATACACACACACACACAGTGTACATGATGCACAATACACACACACATACAGTGTACATGATGCACAATGATGTACACAATACACACACAGTGTACATGATGCGCAATACATACACACACATAATGTACATGATGCACAGTGATGTACACAATACACACACACACACACACAGTACATGATGCACAATGATGTACACAATACACACACACACACACACACACAGTACATGATGCACAATGATGTACACAATACACACACACACAGTGTACATGATGCACAACACACACACACACACACAGTGTACATGATGCACAATGATGTACACAATACACACACACAGTGTACATGATGCACAATGATGTACACAATACACACACACAGTGTACATGATGCACAATACATACACACACACACAATGTACATGATGCACAGTGATGTACACAATACACACACACACACACAATGTACATGATGCACAGTGATGTACACAATACACACACACACACAGTGTACATGATGCACAATACACACACACACACAGTGTACATGATGCACAATGATGTACACAATACACACACACACACATTGTACATGATGCACTGTGATGTACACAATACACAATGATGTACACAATACACTCACACAGTGTACATGATACACAATACACACACACAATGATACATGTAACAAACACACACATCATCACAATCGCAACATTTAATACAGGAACTAGCAATAGTTTCTTTAAAATAATAAAAAGATAGCCATACACAACACAGGACAAACAAACAAAACACATTCCCCATATTTCAGACTTTAAAGACCATTATCTCAAACCAGAAGACGTGCACAGGCTGGCCTGAGAGATACCATGTTGTCCTAACACACGCATGTTAGCATTCCTGCACTCCCACACACTGCTGGGACCCTTTGGGAGTCACACACACACACACACACACACACACACACACACACACACACACACACACACACACACACACACACACACACACACACACACACACACACACACACACACACACACACACACACACACACACACACACACACACACACACACACACACACACACACACACACACACACACACACACACAGGGCCCCACCGCTCAGCACGCGGTGCAGCCGGCGGCGGCCCAGCCGGTCCAGCCCGATGGGGGTGCTCTGGGAGAAGGCTGAGGAGGGCCGGCAGCGGGCCGACGCAGCGCGGTAGTGGGGGACATCGTGGGACGGGAGGGGCGGGCGAGGCAGGGGCTGCAGGGAGAGAGAGAGTTGATTGAATCACATTGGGAAGAGGGTGCATTTCCACTGTATGAGCATCATCACCGCTTTTACAGCCGAACATCACAAAACAGAGCCTTAGTCATGACACACTCTTCATGACTTGATTTCACTTTGAAACACGATGACCAATGAATGGCGAGCGTGAAGCTTCAGGACCTCCCCGTCCTGCCTGGCTGTACCACCTGGCTGTACTCTGTGTGCTGGAGCACAGAACAGCTCCTTGAAGGACTCTCTGACCGCCAGTCCTGGCAGGGAGCTTCATTAACACTAATACTGCACCTGTGAAGTACAACGTGCTGGTCACGTGATGAACGATGCTTCTTACCGATGGAAGGCGGGCCTCCTTCTGGTCCGGTGACGACGGCTCCTCCACCATCCCGATCACCGACACGGGCCTCTGCCTCAGGGCCAGGCCCTGCGGGGCGCCCTGGGGCCCACAGCCTCCGCCGTGCTGCTGCAGCGGGCCGTCTACAGGCCAGTGGCTGGGAGACAGCTCGGCGCCTTCCTCCGGGACGGGGTAGCGCCTGGAGATTCGCTGGCCGTAGTCCGAGATGGGGCGGGGCCGCGGCCGGGCCGCCCTGCGCCGGGGCTGCACCGCGGCGTCGGAGGGGTCGGAGGGGTCGGGGGGGTCGAAGGGGTCCGAGGTGTCCGAGGTGTCGGGGGGGTCGAAGGGGTCCGAGGTGTCGGGGGGGTCGAAGGGGTCCGAGGGGTCGGGGGGGTCGAAGGGGTCGGAGGCGTCCCGGCCCAGCGAGGCGGGCGATGAGGGGGAGGCGGAGCAGCCGGCCGGGGAGGAGGGCAGGCTGCTGCCGCCGCCGGCTGCCGGGGACGCCTGGTCCTGCAGGAGGAGCAGCGCTCGCACCTGGTCCCCCGGAGCCTGGAGGTCACAGCATTACAGGGGGTCAAGGGTCAACGGGGACAGCGATATGGTTGATCACTGTCTGCACTGCCCCCCCCCCGATTGGAGGGGCAGTGCAGACAACAAAGAACATCTGTTAATCAGCAACCAACCCCCGAATATTCATTTAGCGGGCAGCCATTCCAAAAGGTATTGGGTTGCCATTGGTGACCAGGTGAGAATTTCAATACAGCGACTAATGCAAAGGTATTTCAAAGACACCTGGTCATAAACATAGCATAATGGTAATGACCGTGTGAAAATCCTCTGGTTCACATGGCGTCTCACCAATGGTGAGCATAATCAGGCCCTTAACCTTATCAAGTTCAAACAAGAACAATGACACATACTAAATATGTCAATTCAATTTTATCGTATTGCAATGCATTGTATTCATGTATGGTACAATGTGCAACGACCAAATATTGGTCCACAGTTACTCCGGGGGAAGTGTGTTGTTTAGTCAGCCGTGGTATCGCAGCTCACCTCCTGGTTCTCTGGGTCCGAGTCGGGCCTCTGGCAAATACACCGGAAAGGCATGCAGTGGACCAGCACCATAGTGAACACGAGGGGAAACAAGCCCCCCCCCAGGACACACACACACACTCTGGGCCGCTGTCCACAAGACCAAAGCCCCCTAACTCCCCCGCAGTCTTCCCTCCCTGGCGTGTGTTTCTCTTAATATCCACACCCGTCCATCTTCAAGGGCAGAATCCGACACCGCGGTGGCTTCGGGTGTGAAGAGGTATCTCTGCAGTGGGGCTCTGCTGTTGGGCTGCCTTGCTGTGTGGCTCCAGAGGCCGCAGGCCCAGGCTGCATGCAGCTGGACTTTGATCCGGTCGGGGCCGTCAACCGGAGCGAGAGAAGGCCAGCTCCAGGAAAGGTAAGGGAGGCACGCGGGGGAGGGCGGGGGAGGGCGGGGGAGGGGGTCTGAAGGGTAGACGGGGGGGCGAGTGCTCACTGATAGCCGCGCTAGCCTGCCAGGCTCAGCCGCCCCGTGGCTCTGGGAGCAGGGCGGGCTTTTACGCAACGGCTGCTAATCATAAACAAAGCCTAATGATTAACCCTGGCCCTGCTCCTTCAGCACGCCAAGCAGTTCACGCTCTGCTGGAGCGCCGCCATGTGACCCTGGCGCTGGAAACTCAGCAGGGCGCCCCTTGTGGGCAGAACCCGACGATTCACCTCTCAGACCCGCTGCTATATCAGATGGTGAACTGGTGATCTACTGCCACAGCAGTGTATTGACCAACACTACTCTAGTGGGCACGGTGCTGGTGAACCTTGGACCACAACGTTTCCACTGAGCCATTAAAGTGGGCCGGGCCTGCCACTCTTTAAGTTGCACGTCGACGTGACAACTTATCTGGGAGTGTTGGACCCGAGTCGTCGTCAAGATAATCCATCCAATCATAAGGACAGGTGTGGTGTGTTCAATACTGTAGGGTCAATGCCATTAGATCCCCTGATCCTCAGCTTTGATACAACGTGTTGCAACGCGAGACACGACAGGACAGGTTCATCTTTCGTTTGTCTTCAAGAAGTGTGATCTTCCTTTTGACGTCTGTCTAAAACTTGGGCCCCTAATGATGTTCAGGAAGCCCTCTTCTCTGCGGTTGTTTCCACTGATGAAAGGCCCAGTATGTTATCTGAGAGCAGGCCTGTTTACTCTGCTGTACTATCTTATTGTCATCAAACAAGCACACCATGTTCAAACCGGCCACACTCAAACATCAAAATCAGTTCCTACTACTCTGACCTTTGTGATCTCTGTTAAGTGACTATAGTCATTTGAACAAAGAACATGCCCATGCAGCAAATACCTTTTTTTTCTAACTTACCGAATGAGGATGAGGAGGATGAGGAAGGGCATTTAGCAGGCACCTTCGTCCAAAGCGACTTACAATCAGTACATTTGTGGGATTCGACATGTGGACAGCTGGAGGTGGGGATCGAGCCGCCGACCCTCCGGTTAGTGGTGGACCAGCTCTACCCACTCAGTACGTTTACATGCAGCAAGAAATTCGAATTTCTGATCGGATCAGATAATGACATGCGTAAGACCGGATCACTTGTCCGAGTATACATGCCGTTCAGAGAATCGGATTCGAATCGAACAGCCGGGAATCGAACAGCCGGAGCATGGGCTGACTCTGGACGCTATGTGGCGCTGCGCATGTGCAGAATGGCACTGCGCGTGCGCAGAATGCAAAATCCGATTCAGATCCGATTGCTGAGTATACATGCCGTTAAAAGTCCGGCTATGATCGAATTATCCAGGTGTAGTTATCCGATTTTAGATGTCCGAAATAGGTCAGAAGTAGGTTCGAAGTAGGTCGGATTAAGGTGTTTACATGCACTTAAAAAGTCTGAACGATGTCTTATACGATTAGAAATTTGAATTTCTTGCTGCATGTAAACGTACTGACTGATGCTGCTGGACTAAACCATTCCCTTACCTGGGCTGGTTCCTGTTCTCCCGGGCTGTCCTGGGGCTCCCAGTGGGTGGGCTGGAGGGAGTCCCACACAGAGGCGGGCGTCCCGGAGGAGGCAGAGAGAGGCTCAGCTTCCAGAGAGACACAGGGGGAGCTGCGGCCCGTGGGCTCCGGGGGCTCCGGGGGCTCCGGGGGCTGAGGGGGGTCCGAGGGCTCCGGGGGCTCTGCTGGCAGCGGCGTGCTGATGAGGACCTTGTGCTGCCGGGGGCTGGCGGAGCGGGAGCGAGGCTGGGCAGGGACCTCCGGGCCGTTGTCCAGGGCGACGGCCCCCCTGTCGCCCCTCCCCCGGGCCGGAGAGGGTCTCCGCTGGCGCCCGGCGGCCGGGAGAACGGGGGTGCGGCGGGAGTAGTCGTCGTGGAGCCGGCTGCGGGGGGTGGCGGAGGAGGAGGGGGGCGCCGGCGAGGGGCTGGAACTGGGCCGGCGGCGTGCGCTGAGGTCGCTCATGCTGCCCACCAGCTTCAGCATCTGCTCCTTGGTCCGGAGCGGGCTCATCCAGCGGCCGCCCACGTCCACCGAGGAGACGCTGGCCGTCCTCTGGATGCCGGCCGTCCCCGGGGCTCCCCGGGGGCCCAGGGGGGCCGGCGGGGGCAGCGGGGGGCCGGGCCCGGGGCCGGGGGACGGGCCTCTACGCCTGAAGAAGTTGAGGTTCTCTGCGCTTTGACTCAGCCTACTGAGCACCTTGGCGGTGGCGTTCAGCTTGGAGCGCTCCGCCTCCAGGCTGACGTCGGACTCCGAGCCCTGAAGTGCTTTCTGGGACTCCGCCCCAGAGCGCCTGTTCTGCCCCGTGTCCAGTATGGAGATGCGACCGGCTCCGTACGCCCTCCGGATGCTTCTTGAGAACCTCGTGTTCCTCAGAGGGCCATCGCTATCGCCGACCCCTTCGTCAGCATCCTCTTCGTCCTCTGAGCCATACTGACTCACCAGAGACAGCCACTGCTCAGCAGGAAGCCCATTGGAACCGTTTTGCTCTGAACATCTTAACCGACTGTCCACGTCGTCTGAGCCCCGTCTGCTCACAGAGTCCGTGGTGGTTCCGTGGTGGGTGGAGGAGGAACCTTCTCCGTCCTGACTGGCCGAGCCCCTGCTCTGTATGCCCTGGAGCACAGAGGAGCGCAGCTTCTTGAAGGAGTCTATGACCCCCAGGCCCGGCAGAGCCGTCCAGGCCTGACCCCCAGCCGAGACACCTGCGGGCCCCGGGGCGGGGCCGTCCGTGGCCTGGCCCGGCCCGGCCCCGGGACCCTGGCGTGGGGTGGATAACAGTCTCATTATCCTGCTGGAGTAGGGCTTCCCATCAGCAGGGCCCACCACAGGGCCGGTCCAGGCGGAGGAGGAGGAGCTGAAGCCGTTCAGCCTGCTCTCGGAGTGGGGTCCCAGCGAGACGGGCCGCACCTGGGCCGCGCTGCAGCTCGACAGGGCGGGGGTCTTCTCTGCCGAGCTCTGGAGCGGGTAGACGGCGCTGAGGGGACGGACCCCCGCGGAGGGGGGCGGGGGAGAGGAGAGGGAGTCCTTGCTTGCAGACAAGACTCGATCCCGCTGATCCGCCTGCAGAAAACACAGTGGATTTAGTTGAAGACCTAGGATAGGGATGGAGCGTCTTGTGTTTTCTTTAAGAGTTTAGTGAGGCCGACTAATCCACCCTCGATAAGAGAACACAGGTTTCTCCAGATTATATCCCCAGGGGAGTTTTTAAACCAATGGTACACGACTCTGGATTCATGAAAAAGAAAAAAAAGCACAACATGGACGCAACCTTCAGGAACACCAGATGAAATGGCTTCTTATTCACATTAATCAGCAAAACATGCAAACTTTATGCAAGTTAAATATTTCTGAAAAAAACGGCTGTGAAGTTCACCATTACAACATCAGCATTACATATTCATCCTAACTTCATAATTGAAAGGACGTTCAGATCAAAGTGCCATGCCTACTGTATAAAAGAGCAAGAGAGAGAGATAGAGAGACACTTAGTCAGTGTGTGGGAGCCCAGGGAGTGCACTACCTTCTACTGTGAGAACACTGCCTGTGTTGCTGCTGTACTGCTCTGTACGTCTCTAAACCCAAGGAGACTTGAGGCCCACATGGGGGGGGGGGTTGCTGAGCCCCCCCCCCCCACTCCCTTCCTGTGTGTGTGTGTGTGTGTGTGTGTGTGTGTGTGTGTGTGTGTGTGTGTTAGGTAAAGTGCCTATTGCAGCAGAGTCTTTGAAGGGGGGGGGGGGGGCTTTGTGAGCATGACTAAGCAATGAGGATTGCTAAGCCATTGTGATTGATGCAGTAAATTGTCTTAGTTCTCCCCTAGTTCAACAGTGATGGCAGTGAGTTTGTGTGGTCCTCTTACGTGTCCCTGAACTCCAACCTTCCGGGGAGAGGAGGGGAGGGGAGGGGAGGGGAGGGAGGGCAAGGGAAGGGTGGAGGGGGAGAATCTGTGGCCTTTTTGTTCTCTTCAGAAGGCCTTCTAACATTTGGACCAAACGCTCATTGTCTCTCGAACCTCCACACATTTTCCGAGGCTCTGGCCAGAACACCTAGTTCTTCCTACCTTGGCATTCCAGCGGGGATCAATTGAGAATGTACGGCTGGTTTTAGTGTCATAGAACGTACGCTTGCCTAGTGACTTACCTTTATTACTAACCAGGATAGAACACGCTTTTGTGTCCATCCACAGCATAAGCATTTCAAAGGGTCTCTAAAATTAGACTCATAGCTGGCTCTAACGCTTCCCATTCATGGGGAAGATAGCAACACTACAATCCCGTTAGAAAGCTGGCCTGTTTTCTCAAAGAGCACAGAAACACTGCTGAGGCCGTGCCTCCACCCATCTGTCACCCTGACAGAGTGGCTCTTCACACTCCCTTAATGGCTGTGTGGAGGGGCAGGTATGTGGTGGTCCTAGTGATAACAGAGAGGAGGGGTGGGGGGGTCTGTCACAACAGATGGGCTTCCTCAGGCCAGCTCCCCGCGGAGCGCTCTGTCATCTTAACCACCGCCCTCCATCCCCACGCCGCCGCTTATGTACACACAGAGCCGGCGCTGCCAAGCACCGCCGCTGACGGACGCTACGCAGCCCCGCGGCCACGCGGCCCCGCGACCACGCTGCCCCACAGGACAATGTGCCGCTTTCAAGCACTGCACTCAATTGTGCTCTTGTCTCGTCTTCTGCACCTTAAAACCAAAAACAAAAGCGCATTCAGCATCGACTTGTGGAAAATAAACAGACCTGCCAAGAAGAGGAGGAGAAAATCTTTTTTTCCGTTGTTGTTCTGCTGTTTTCTTCTGTTGATCATGTTACATATTCATAGATGATGACACAAATCATTTGTCCCTCAAGGATGTTATGGCTATTCTATCAAATGTAACATTTTATAGAAGGTTTAGCTCACATTGGACGAGTACAATCTCCTCTCAACAATCAAAACAAAGTATTTTCTCAGAACACAGATTGAAAAACACCAATGCAGAGTACAGCCATCCACGTCCTGTCCATGATCATCAGGGCCAACAAAATGTCCTTCTGTCCTTCCCTCCCGTCATCAAACTGTACATCCCATCCATGTTGTCCAAGCAGTCAACATGGCACAAAGTGGCAGCATGCACTGCAGCTTCCCCTGCACAGCCTCCCGGTACGTGGGAGCGGTGCCCTGGGCCCTCCGGGTCTCCAGTTAATTAAGAGCTCAGGGAGGAGCCCACCCCCCCGCCCTCCCAGCCTCACCTCCCCCTCCCAGGGCAGCTGGGGCCAGCCACGGAGCACACTCCCAGCAGCCACGGAGCACACACAAAGACAAAAAAGATTGTCGGTCTGGAGGTCTCTGTGCCATGCAAACACACATCTCACACGTGCACAATCAGCCAGGACATTGTTTCCCACGGTACGAGACCCACGCCCACAAGCAACAACAGGGGGGGGGGGGTGCAGGGAGAACAGGGGGGGCCGCAGGGAGAAGGGTATTCCAGTGTTCTTACCCTGGTTGGCTGCTAAGGCCGGGCTCTCGTGTAAAAAGGTCACGGATGCTACAGTCACTGGTGGGTTCTCATCCCCAGTGTACCTCAGGCATGCCCAGACCCAGAGGCTAGGTTTGAGCTAATGAGGGCCAAGACCAAACAATAAAACAACTGAGACTCCCAGACAGACACGGGAAAGTAAGCTTTAGTCATCCTCTAGCCTCTGGCTCAGCCTGAGAAAGCCCTGAACTCAGTCACAATGTGGTCTCTTTCACAATGATCAACAGCATGAGAAATGAATACATGGAGGTGTTCAAAATGTCACCACAAAGAGTTATTTAGATGCCTCATACATGAATAATAGGCCAGGTGGTACAGCAATTCATAGAATGAATTTTGCATGGCACATTAACATCCACACACGTTTGTGTTCCCTCTCGGCAATGCAGTCGTCTCCACGTGTTTTGAGGGGACTGCGTGTCTGTGTGTGTCCATATTCCCTCCCAGTGCTAATCTGATTAAGAGAGCTTAACCCGTCTGTGTTCATGGCTGGTTACATCTGTAAGTTATTGCCTGACCAGACAGACAGACAGAGGTGACTGAGACAGACTCTGCACTACACCCAGCTGAGAGTCTAGACTAGGGCCTTGCAATAATTCAATATTAGCGTTTATCATACTTGAATGGTATTGCCTCGTCATGAATTTTGAAATAAAGATATCGAGTTATCTCTATCCGGTTATATAGTCTCATAAATGAATCATTATGAGACAATATGAACAAAATGTTATCATAGTTTACATGATGTTAATATACTTTACTTTCATAAGCATATCCTTATAATCAATATCATATGAATTTCCCCCTGAATACCCTGATAATACAATTTCCATATTGCCAGGCATTCTCCAGGTGTTAAAAACTAGACAGTACACAGTAGTTGTCCCCGTAGACTTCAAGAATACAAGGTGTGTCTATCAAATAATTCTGTCACGTTCACGTATGAACAATGCATTGTGAGACGCTCTCATGCAGTGATGCAAGGCACGGTGTCAAAGCCAGCATGCAGCACAGTGGCTGTGAGCCTGCTATTGTTCAGACAGGACAGAATGCTTCTTCCTGTGATCGCATGGCGTTGACTCTGGGTGCACACCAAAGACATGCATGTATGTCTGAATGTCATGTATGTAGTGTTTGGAGCCTACCCTGAATGTAGGCTTTTCATTGCAAGTGACAAACTGAACAACCTTTTCAGAACACAGAAAGTGTTTATAACCATTGCAAAGTTTTGTTTGTCTGGTGACAAGAAAGAATAGACAGTGCTTGTGAGAGGCTATCTTTACTTGTCCATCTGTGATTGCAGTTGATACCACATCTGAAGAGGAATCGCAGCTACAATACACGTAACATCCTTGAACGCAGACTGTCTCATACTCTGGCTGACCATCTCCTTGACCCAAGTAAGTCCAGGTGGAGTTTCAAAAAGATGCACCAGTCTAGTCAATGGTGAAATTGCTGCTTGTGAATAAAAGAGACACTATTCTGCTTCCCAAAAGTCAGCCTTGCCTGTCCCACTTCCTCTTTTCTTCTAAAAGATCCAATGACAAAATGGAGAAGGACCTTGACCCCAATTTGCACCCCACCCCTCTTCCTGCTCTTCCTGACATATATCGTGGGAAGTGTGGACACAGGCTAAGCCATTTCACCAGGGCTATGCAGTAAGCCGCATGCTCACCTGATCTCCTGTGGATTGTCATAGAGACAGTTAAGCAGAAATCCAACACCACACCGTGTGTATAGCATTAGCTCGGCTGGGGACAAAACAGCACGGGGACTAGATGTCAGCAGTCAACAATCTTATGTCAGACCAAAAGCAAAAGGGGACCAAAAATTGGTAGGTTATTAGTTCGTGTGATTAGCATGATATAGATGTTGTGTATTATACAAACAACTCAATAGATCGTTCCTATGTACAATATCTGAATATAAATCGAGCCAAAACACTACCTGTGCACACATGTGCCCAGCATGGGACCATATAAAACTATTAAAACAGAAAGACAAAACAAATGTTCACAGAAACATGTGCGGTATAGCTATTCAACAGGTTGTTCAAAGTAAATATAAGAAATTCATTTTTTTGAGACTGAAGTAAGCAAAATAACCTTTTACTGGAAATAAATAATACAAAATACCAACAAACCCATTCGTAAGTTTGATGTCCGACTATAAAGGAAAAAATACAACAATTTTCTCATGAAATATAAGTTTGGAACCGCATACACAATGAATCAGTGTATATATGAGGACTCCATTTCAAAAGTGTATGCTTGTTGGCCGATGAGAAGGGGCTTAAAACAAGGATTTAATATAGGCAGGGGGATTACGGTGTGTAGCTTTCCCAGCTCGCAAGGATCCTGGAGGAAACCAAACAGCGCACTTATTTCTGCATTAATGAACTAGCCCTCGCCGTTCAACACTTTAAGTCTTGGTTCGGTCTGCCCCCCTCCATGTCGCTGGTGCAGGCTGGCATCTCTCCCATCACTATAACAACCAGCACAGTACTACAAGACCCAGCCCCCTCAGCCCGTCTCTAAAGAACACAGGCAAGGAAACCATTGTGGTGGTTCACGTTAAACACTAGACACACACAAACAATAACGAAGTATCAACAAGTATTTATATATCAGTCCAAGTCCCGTAAATCGTTATTGGTTCATTAACTAAATGAATTGGTTATTTTTAGGGAATTGACGAAACGCTTCTCACCATCCTCATACTCGAAAGCTCATCTGTGATCTCCCTGGAATCCACGGGACAGCTGTTGTGGATGGTTCTCCACAAGGAACTCTTCTCATCCAAAAGTCCATATTCTCTAGTGTCGCGATGTCGCACTCGTGTAAAAGTTGTACATTTCGTCAACCGGGCGCCGTTAGCTGCCACAATGCCAACACATGTCACTTCGCAACATTTCGGGAGACAAATGGCTAGCTAACTTTTAAGAACTGAGCTAGCCACTTGAGCTAACCACAACGAAATCAATTGAAGATGTTAGGTCCAGTTAAATCCACCCAATCGCATCAATGTCGTTGTCGTCGGCTTTGGCGAAGTTTAATCTCTACTTGTGTAAATAACCCTAAATAAATACTGTCTAAGAATGTCCACCGAAGCCGTTCAAATACAAAAAGTCTGCTGATGCTGAGACAGACACGGCCCTTCTTGGCAGACGAGGGTAACATCAATGCACTTGTTGCGATGATTGGAGGGGAGGAGCTATAGAGGCAGTGTAAGATTATTGGTTGACCGCAGCATGACCATTCTAGGAAAAGCCAATCACGGACTCAATTGACAGGCCCCCCTTGACCACAGGAGACGCCCACAGTGGAAGCGAATTCCATTGAAGAAATGTTTCACACAGAGCAGGTTAATAGGACTTTCCTTCCCTGTGCATGTTTGAGGCTTATCTGGTTTGCGTAGTTCTTTGAGCTATCATCGTAAAACAAACAAGACTCGATCATCCAGTTATGACACTGTTTGCGGTTATTGAGGTGGCCTGACGTTCCCTAAATACCCGGATAATTAGTATTGGTACAGGTTAAGTAAAGACAGAGTGCAGACAGCATTGAGAGTCATATTGTTTGAAGAGTGTATTAGGAACTTACTTCATCTTTACATTATGTCATAGATTACAAAACCGAAATTAACTAGAACCACATGTCCTACTTGGTAACTCATAATTCTCACTTACTTACTAATACTTCATAGCTGTTGACATCACTTTAACTTTTCTCAGTCTTTTTAATGCATTGATTTAGGGGCCACACTTAAGCCCCAAATATCAAGAACCCGGAGAAAGTTGTGTCATCATCTTCATCAGCGAAGAGGCCGTTGTACAACTCCCCTCCCACCACTTGGAGCCACACTTTGTCCCCTACCGCCAGGTTAAGAACGGCGCCCCCTGCTGCTTGGTCCTCACCGCTCTGGTAAATGTCAATGGTGTGGATGATTTTCACCCCATTTTTCACAAGAGCCACCTTGACGTTTCGGGCATACACGGTAATGTGATAGCTGAAGTAGTACGCCCCAGCAACAGCACACGTGAACCGGCCGGTTTCTGGATCGTAGTGATTCTGTTCGTTGTATATGATCTTGTTGAACCGGATTGGCACGTCTGGCGTTGGGAGCTTGGTTTGCTCTGTGAGGCCAACAGAAAAGGCGCTCTTGGGGATAATTAATGTGTCCCCCTTTTGGCCTTTCTCCCCCACCTCCCCTCGCCCACCTCTCTCCCCTCGGTAGCCAATGTTGCCTTTGTGACCTGGAATACCCAGTTCCCCTTTAGGACCTGGTCTCCCAGGTGGTCCTAGGGGCCCCTGGATACCCCTGTCTCCTCGAGGGCCAACTTGCCCCTGAGGCCCCTCCTGCCCCAGGGGCCCTATATCCCCTTTGGGTCCTCTGGGTCCTGGAGGGCCAAAGTCTCCTTTGATCCCCTTCAGGCCCACGGGCCCCAGGACGCCCTGGGGTCCCATCTTCCCAGGGGGTCCTCGTTCTCCGTTGTCACCCTTCTTCCCTTTGGGTCCTAATGGCCCTACTGCACCTATAGATAACACATAGACAATAACAGTTATACTTTTCCTCTCATGAGTCCGCCAAACTATTTTCAAGGTCAGGCTATAAATGTGAACAAATACACTGGCCCAATAAGCAGAACAGCAGTATTGTCTATCAGAACGTTTTGATGTAATACCGACCACTCTCTCCTTTCTCTCCATTGCTGCCATCTTTACCCACTTGTCCACTGATACCAATCTCACCTTGAAATAAACAAAAGCTGGGTTGATGCTTTTTGAACAACATGAGACAATTGTATTATTGTATTTTCCAATCAGGAAAAAAAGGTAGGATATACAGTATATTACCAGAACAATCTCCTGGATGTGTATCCAGACTTACCTCGATCCCCCTTGTCTCCTCTGAGTCCATCTCGGCCATCTCTGCCCGGCATGCCGTTGTGCCCGGGGTCCCCAGGTATCCCGGGGAAGCCACATCCTTTAGCCGGGGGCTCCTCCTGCGCAACGCAGCGCACAACCAAAAGGAGGAGGAAGAGGGTAATGCACAGCCTGTCCTGCAACACTGTTTTGGATGTACTCATCTCACTAACTCTCATGTCAGGCCCACAGGAGTAAAAGAAACAGTGCACACACCACCACTCAATGGGCCACACAGCCTATGTGTTCACACCCTCTTCAGTCATGGACACCAGCGGTCAAGACAGGTTCTTGTGGTAAAAGGCAAAGAGAACAGACAACCAACCAAATTACAAAATCAAACACTAACTGGATGAGAACTTTGGACAAGCTACAGTGCTTCAACCAAAGCTGTAATTCCATTGGTCTGACTTTGGTCTTTCTGGGTTACTGATTATCCCCTTTGCATGGTCCATTTAACATGGAAGGTTCTACATGTTTTCTATCTCGGGGGAGCTAATAATCAGCCATGGTTTTGGTTCCTTTCCATATCTCACTCTCATAAGCCTGGATGAGATGTTTAGGTTTATGAAACAGTGTCAGTCAGTCTCGGCTCTGCATGGCTGGATAGCGTTCTACAACAGCGCAGTAAAAGGAACATGATGGTACTGGATGGACAGGGAGATGGAGCTGGGTGTTGCATTCTAATGGGTTACTTGTGCTTTTATGAATGTACATTTGAAACGCTGCAAATTAAGCGGCATCTGATTTGTTGATTCAAACTATAAACAATGTGTCATTGTCCAAGCGTTCTCATGGTGGTTCTCAAAGAACACCAACAGACCTTAAAGCTTGACCCCATCAAGTGCAAAGTAGCCATAAACTTTGACCTTTAGTTGGTACTTTAAACTTGTACTTGGATCCTACAATAGCTTTCGAATGCTACAGAGAGCAATTTCCTCCAAGCCACTGTTTCTTGGTTTCAGATGACATATACTTTGAACAAGTGGGTAAAATGGAGAAAGGCTTTTTCAGTGAACAAAATTATGATTATTTAATTGACCTCAAAATGGGGAGGAAGTATAGGGCATTCTTAGAAATGGATATTAGATAGAGTTAACAATGATCACAGCAGTTGGTTTTTCATTGGACTCTTGCTTATTGAGGAGTATACTTAAGCAAGTTGGCAGAAAATAGAAGTGCAAGCAAAACTGAGGGTAGGCAATTTCTTACTTCCTTTGGGCAAAGCCTATGGTGTACTTGACAAAGCAACACACAATTACACGTTTCCATCGTTTATTTCAGCAATTTGTCATATGCAAGCATCCAAATGAAAACCAACACTAAACATGACAGAACCTTAAACCCAGACAACAGACATTGTCTGGACATTTTCAATCCACACATATAAACATCACAGCTGCTACAGCACACACACACACACCTGTACCTGCCTGTGCCCAATGTAGACAAAGATGTCATCTAAATAGAAACTAAATTACAATGGCAATTATAACTCAAACCCAGAGTCAAACCCTGGGTCTTGGTAGGATTTCCTCATAGGTTTCTTAGAGTGTGAGGAGAAAACATCAGAACAGTCTGTGTATTCCACCATCCAGGCACAATGTGATGGAGATTCAGCCTCTGAAGATGTTACGTCCTCCGACAAAACAGCAGTGCCATGGTGGGTTATTGGGATATACAGTATTAGAGCTAAATTGAATCTACTAAACTTTTAAATAGACCACTGTGAAGAAAACTTAACGCATAAATATATATTTAGAAATATTTGTACATGTGAATACAAAAAATAGAACAAAGCATGCTATGACACTAGCTTCACAGTAGGTACATAACTGTTAATGTAAAAAAACCCATAACGGTAGGATTTGATTCAATTTGGGCAGAGGGAATCTAATTTTATCCTCTCTCGGCAGGATTATAAATTAGAACTGAATGACTTCCTTGTCCAACGTCAAGCAATTATTCAGGACTACTGAAGAGGAAAGCGATACAGCAAACAAACTCAAATAGCTTCAGGAGTCATCACTCTGGCTGTGGTTCAGCATCAGGGGAGGGAGGGGACAGCACACGGTTTGGTAACTGCAGCATTTGCAAGACGACGGAACTGTGAGGTAAGCGGCTATGTGAGAGGTGCAGTGGATATATGCAGAGGTATTTTTTCGCTGTCTTTCTTTTAGGGTTTCCAGAGGATGTGTGTGTATGTGTGTGTGTGTGTGTGTGTGTGTGTGTGTGCCTGTGTGCGTGCAAGTGTGTGTGTGTGTGTGTGTGTGTGCCTGTGTGTGTGTGTGTGTGTATGTGTGTGTGTGTGTGTGCGTTGTGTGTGTGTGTCTGAGGAGCTACATGATCTGACGGTGCATGCCGTAGCCCGTCATACCAGACTGGGATGCGCCGCGGTTGCTGCCCATCTGCAGTCCGATCAGACTCTGACCCTGGCGGAGCTGCTCCTCTGTGAACTCCCGCCGGTACCCCTGGGCCTTCCTGTGCACACAACACCAACACGGGCAGAGTGAGGTTGTGGGTTCATGAGGGCAACAGGGCTCTGATGCACTCAGTGATTCAAACCCCAGTTTGCTTGTATGCATCCTCCAGAAGAAAATATGCGTGACCCCTTTGAACGCTCATTAATGACCTGCCTCTAAAATGCTAAGTGAGTCGACACAACAGTGACTATGCAACCATGAGGATATTTGAGATATTATAGATTTTTTTCTTCTTTTCTTTATGCCTTGACTGTTTACCTGTGAAACCAGTCCCGGTCGCCCCTGTAGTGGCCATCGTCCTTAGTGAGCGCCACACTGCCCAGCGCCATCAGGGTCCTCTGCACTGCTGCCAGGTCTTTACCTGTACCACAACCAAACATACACACACACACACACACGCAGGCACACACACAGGAACACACCCACAGGCACACACACAGGCACACACACAGGCACACACCCACAGGCACACACACAGGCACACACCCACAGGCACACACACAGGCACACACACACAGGCACACACACGCAGGCACACACACAGGAACACACACAGGCACACACCCACAGGCACACACACAGGCACACACACAGGCTCACGCACATGCACACACACACACACAGGCACACACACACACACACACACACACACACACACATGGACACACACACACACACACACACACACACACACACACACACACAGGCACACACACAAACACACACAGGCACACACACGCACGCACGCACAAACACACACACACACAGGTACACGCACACACACACACACACACACACATACAAAGTTGAGCACTCCAAACATGTTTTGAACAACTGGGGACAAGGATATGCTACACTACAGCATTTCATAAGCAATGTCTGCAGCTCCAACACTAGAGGGGACCCCACTAGAACCTGTGGACTTACCTTCCCACAGATCCACAGTCTGAAAGATGTCAGTGGTGATCACCCCGTACGCCTCTGTGGCCTGCAGAAAATTTGAAATCTTCTCCATCTGTTTAAAGGCCATCTGGGTTTCTGGTATCTTCTTAATGGGCTCTTTTCCCCTTGGATAGAGGCTGTTTATAAGTCTGCAGAGGATCTGTCACCGGGGAGAGATAAGGAGGTGTGTCTGTGTTAACAGCATGTGTAGGCCCTCACAGAGCCAACAGCTGACGGCTAAGGTATCTAAATCACCATTGATTGTCTTATAGGAGGGTTCTGCACTCAGTACAAAAATAATGGGATGAAGACCAGTTCAATATTTTGCCTTTCTGTTGCTCATTCTAGATAACGACAATGTGTCATTTAATTTTTCTGACAAAAAATAAGGTATTAACTTTAGACTATCCAATAGATTGATTAGACTATGACAGAGATCCAAAAAGCATATAGTGTGTTGAAATCCTTCCTTTTTAAAATATGGTGACATTAAACAGTGATGATTACTTAATAATTCAACAGGTCTATTTTCAGAAAAAGGCACTCACAGTTCCGTCCATCAGCCAGTTCTGGAAGTTGTGTTTGCCCGCCTGCGGTCTCTCCAGGTTCCCCCCACACTGGGCCACTATCCAGTCCACCAGGCGTTGTTCCAGGTCCGGGTCATACTTCTGGTCGATCTTCTCCTGGACCTCCCTGCTCAGTCCATAGGTGGGTCCTCTGTTCGCCATGGCAACTACACTCTCTCACTATTTCTCCTGAAATATTGGGTTCTTGAGTAACCTTGTAGGAGAAAAACAGAGGGATAATTGTAATAAACTTAGAAATACTCAATCCAATTTACATTATTTATAGTTTACATATATACCATATATCACATAGAAAAATGATGATGAAATTGACTTTCTGATCTCGACTCTGAGCACCTGTCCCTTTAAGATGTAGTCATCCCTGTAGGCTGTATTTTGGACGAGATGGGTGTGGTCCTTGGTCGTTGTCCCGCAGAGGACAATCACTTTAATTACTATGGCAACGGCAACGGTCGAGTAGGCTAGGCTATATCCTGCGTACGCGTATTGCATAACACAATCAAGGCACATTTGGTGCCCGCCTAAACTTAGACTATCTAAAACCGCAACTCTTCCGAAATCAAAAACCGAAACTCGTTTTTGATTTGACATCACTTTGTCTTACATTTACATGCAATTTTAAGACATTCCGTGTTGATTTCTGCTAGCATGAATGGCTTAAAAACTGAAATGTCGAGATGAAAAAGTAAATTCAATATGAAAATCCGGCAGCGGCATTGAATGTGGCCATAGGCGCGTACTTACTGGGCTAATGAACCGCAGTGTTCTTCTGTTTGGTGCTCCTGTGTTAAAGCCGCTGACTCGCTGGATGCTGAGCTGATGGAGCATCCATGGAGCGCAGTGGAGGGGGGCGTGCGTGCGTGCGTGTGTCGGGCAAAGCCAGCTCTCCCAGTGCGTGTCCGGGAGTGGCGTGCCCCCCGCTTTATATAGAGGGGGCTGGAGGGGAGCGAGCTGTCGTCCGGACCAAATCGTCGGCGCAGAATGCGACATTACTTACACACACGGTGGGATATCAACATTTACTACATTTGCACGTAAAACGCACTTGTTTCGCGGACACGTGAAGACTTGCACGTAAATAACAACAAATCCACAAACACGTGTAATTTGTACCACAATTAACGGACAAGAAGAATGAACGGGGTTGGATCAGTGAGGCCAAATGTGTTTCACAGACTTGGCCTCGCAGTTGCAATACTAATGAAACCCATAGCTCTTTCTGTTTGGTTGAATTAGTGGTTTGGGGAGGGTGAATGTTTCAGGGATCGGCTAGCATGCCGAGCCCTAGTATCAAGTGGACAGAATATAGGCCAACATTAGCACTAGATGGCCGGAGGGTAGGGCAGTCTAACACAAACACAAACAGTGACCACTAAACGCTCACTAGCAAATTCCATTTGGATGAAGAAAAATACAAAACATCACTCATATAAACAAGGGGTATTTAAAAAAATATATATATTTGTACACTGTGTTATACATACACACAATTGTAAAAATATATTTATATTTCATAACTGACTGAATGTAGTCCTTGAACCAGTATCTGGTTCCATCTACCACTTGCATGGCTGTAGCCTACACGTTAGTCAACTTCTCTTTTCTGTTTTTGTTCCAGGGGTTGATTGTCCGTACCTTGAGACACCAGCAAAAGGCCAGAGCTGCAGTAACCATGCATGGCTGGGTTTACCGCCTGGTTTCGCCCAATTGAGTACAGACAATTGGGCGAACCCCCGCCCCCAGTACATGGGACATCACGTTAATCAACAGCCTTCACAGCCCTCCGACCAGAAGGCTTCAGGACAGGAGTGGTGGACATGGTCTGTAACAGAGAACCTTCCAGTACAGAGCTCAACTCACACCAGATGACCCTCCACCTCTCTGAAATTTATTACCGTTTTACACAGAAAACATAACCAATATTTTTTTTTCTTTCAATGATTTCCCTATCACTACTTTATAATAGCCTGGGAACCAGCCAAATCTGCACGCTCAGGTTATATTTGCTCTTGCATAGGCATCTGGCCCGGGTCGGCCAATCACAACCGTTCATCAAATATGGGGCGGGTTCAATAAGAGGAATGTTCAGAGGAGCGCCCTATAGAATCGCCATAAACAACCAAGATGGCTGCCGGCGATGTGTCACACGTGTCATTGCTCTGATTGGATGGAGGCCCATCCAATTGAATCCTGAGCCATGTTGATCTGCGATGCTGATAATGCCCTTTGGAAATGACAATTAACGAAGAGGTCTGAGACTGACACGCATTTGTGAATATGAATGTGTGGCGATGCCAGGATCAATTTATATAGCACACTAATGGCAACAGTGGGTTGGCAGGAAGAATTCAATCAAATCTTTTAAGACAAGTGCAGTGCATGCACTTAGAATAGTATGTAGTAAAACATATGGTTGCCAAGGAGACTATGTTTTGAAGCACAGAGAAGCTGAACTGTTGTGGATAGGCTTTATTGGCCACAACATGTGTCAGGATATTAAAAAGGCACAGGACAAACTAACTTGGTCTAATGGAGAAAACAAACGAAACAAGACAAAAAAAAAACACGCGGAAGAAAACAGCAAAATCAGTGGCAAGCAGAGCAGAACATTGCTGCAGACCTCATGTAAAAAGACTGACCAAAGGAGAAACTGGAACAAGTGCAATACAAACACAGAGAAAAGAACAGGGTGGGTCCCTGTTTGAACTGTCTGAATGGCATGATGTTTTGGGATTGTTTTCCACCCCCCAAAAAAAACTAAATGGGAAGAAATCGACACAGAAGAGAATATGTGGACAGGTGAATGATGCGGGAACAACCAATTTGGCAGGAAGGGACACAGGGTCTTTGCCGGTATTTTTTGGTTTCCTCTATGACTACCATGCTCTCATATTCTCCCCCCCCCCCCCCCTCAGACCATGGTGGTCAGCTTGTCTATGAGGTCGTCGATGGTGTAAACCATCAGCTTGATGTCGTCCTTCTCCGCCATGCGGTGCTGCGCGTGGCGCCGCAGGATGACGTCCACGTCGCCGCTGAGCACGCGCTCGGCCACCTGCATGGAGATGTGCCAGGGCACGTCCTGGTCCTTCAGGCCGTGCAGCAGGCGGATGGGGCAGGTGACGGGGATGGGGCTCTGCAGCACACAGTGGTTCTCCGCCTCACGCAGGAACTCCATGTTGAACCTGTACTCGCCCTCCTCCGAGTGCTTGGTGGGCACCGTCCACATGCCCTGCTCCTCGTACTCCTTGCGCGTCTGGAGAGGAGGGGGAGCAGAGGGGGGAGTAGAGGGGGAGAGGAGTGGGGAGCAGAGGGGGAGAGGAGGGGGGAGAGGAGGGGGAGTAGAGGGGGAGCAGAGGGGGAGAGGAGGGGGGAGAGGAGGGGGAGTAGAGGGGGAGTAGAGGGGGAGCAGAGGGGGAGTAGAGGGGGAGTAGAGGGAGAGTAGAGGGGAGCAGAGGGGGAGTAGAAGGGAGCAGAGGGGGAGTAGAGGGGAGCAGAGGGGGAGCAGAGGGGGAGTAGAGGGGGAGTAGAGGGGAGCAGAGGGGGAGTAGAGGGGAGCAGAGGGGGAGTAGAGGGGGAGCAGAGGGGGGAGTAGAGGGGGAGCAGAGGGGGAGAGGAGGGGGAGGTCAGACGATGGCCCTTCAGGCATAAGAAGGTAGGGTGGAGGACAGTATGGAGGGATCACATTTGTACTTGGGATTCAAATTGGATTGAACAATCAAACTCGCGCTACAAGCGAGATGCGTTTGTAAAGAACATGCTAAATAGCTCTATATTCAGACTGCCATCACCGACATGTGGTGTTTGGTAGGTAAAATGGGTCTGTCGCTCCCTCTTGTTCACGGCCAGGCAGAAGCCATTACATTAGTGTTGAAATGGTGAAGCTACCAATTCCAGCACTCCCAGGAACGTCTTACCAACCAAACACACCACGGGAAGGAAGGCAAAGAAAAGAAAGCTGCCAGGAGAGAGACAGGAGTAATGCAAGAGCCACATTTATATTGGAGTGGCCTTTGATCGGTGGAAGAACATGAGGTGACGTGGGGAGTGCCAAGTCAAAAGTAGACAGGAAGTCAAAGCCAAAAGTACATCTTCACTTACCTCTAATCTATTACTCAATATATTATTTTGGCAATATTTACTATATTACTGTGGTAAAACAGATAGTGGGCATTGTGACATTGTATTGGGTAGATCTTGATTTAACTGATTCTGTACTAAGGGATGTCAGTACTGTAGATCAGTGATTCCCAACATGTGACTTTTGGACAATTTTCCGCAAAATCGTCATCAATAACTTTTCATATACAAATGGTGAAAAAGTCTAATGCTCCCAGTGCGTTTATCTAGCGAACCCAAATTAACTTAAATGGAAAACATTAAAATGGAAATCACATGATGGAATGCACAAAGTGAAACTAATGTTTTAATATCATGCCATAATACTAAATCTACTGACAAATATTCAGATTTTGACGATCAATTATCTATATACATTTTTCGATTATTGTACATTTGTATTTCAAGAATAAAATCCCACGTACCACCTGCAGTACCTGGGGTCCCACTGGTCTAAAAACACCGCTGTAAATGAGACAACCTTACAGCTAGCCATAAATAACAGAGAGACAGCCATGGATACACAGCCAGAGCCACAGACATAGCAAATCCTTCTTAGTGTGTGTATTGACTGTTAGGGTCTCCCACCTCCAGAGGAAGGGCGTGGAACGCAGTGACCAGGTGGTCCGCCGCCGTGGAGATGCCCACCAGAGCTGCCGTCTTCTCTGGCCGGGCGATGGCTGCCAGCAGCATGAGCCAGCCTCCTATACTGGAGCCCACCATGATCTACAGGCACCCAGAACCACCGGTGAGAAGGTGGAATAGACAATAACTCTCTACGCATCTGAAAACTCAAGCAACATTATTGATGCGTCCTACAAAACGTCACGTGAATGCGGAAATTAAAAATAAATGTATGACGTGATGGAGTTATGGTTTTAGTTTTCATTTTCAAAAGGAGTGTAAAAGGACTTAACATAGTGTTTACAACCTTTGTCTGTGTTGCTGTCGGTTTGGTCATAAATCCTCTATTAATAGCTACAGTTGCAGGGAGACACGCGAGTCTAACCTGCAGAAAATGCTTGTTTCAAATAACATGGTCTATACATAGAGATGTATGTGATGTCAATGGCAATGCATAGGAGAAATGACTGAGGCAGTGGGACAGAACACCACTGCTATCTAATGGTGGTATTGGGCAACAGCAACCACGTTAGAATAAGTACCCATCACTATTGACCAGCTGATTGTTTTTCTTAAACAGTAGATTTGATCTTTTCATCGCCATCTTCAGACAAAATATTCTACAAGTGTGTATTTGGCCAGGTGGACCCTTCACCTGTGGTCCCTCCACCAACTCGTCTAAAACATAAAGGACATCTTTCTTCCAGGTGCCAATGGTTCCCTCAGCAAACACCCCCTCTGACGCCCCATGGCCCGTGTAGTCGAACCTGCAGCAGAAGGAACATTACACCTCAGTGATACAAAATGAAAACCACTCGCGGTAAACAATAGGAACTCAAGGTAAACAATTGGAACCAACAGGGTCAAGAGTATAGCAATTTATAGAATATTTGGGGGCTAACATATTCATAACTAACCAAATATAACACATTCTATGAAGTGGAGTGGATGGTGTAGTGACTAGGGCGTTTGACTTCCCGCTGAAAGATAGAACTCAATGCCTGCAACGTCCTACGTGTATGAAATACTGCTTTGTGTAGCTACGGTCCTAGTGTGCACAATCCAAATATTATGCAAGCTCTCTACAGACATTTCAAAGTTGGGAAACTGCTCAATATTCTGACAAGAAGATAAGGTTGACCATTTGTTGATAAAGACCAGTACAGTACAGTTTATTAGGCATTGAATGGGCTCTGTTATGATTATTGGATCTGTCATTATATCCACATTCAAAAATCCAAGTTTTAATAATCAATCATTTTGTTTACATGCAACAGTAACAACATTTTATTAAAAGTAGCTGATATAATTCAATGACAGAGTGGGATGTCAAATCAAACGACAAGTTATATATTCGCGTTTAGTACCTTAGGTAAGCATGTCCCAGTGACCTGCAGAACTCTTCCAGGGCTTCAGCCTTCTGTCCGTTCATGCTGGAGCCATACCCGTGCAGGAACACCACCCCCGGGCTCTTCCCCTTCACCCGCCTGTAGGCCAGCTTTGGAAGGTCGGGCCGGGTAGCAAACTGAACCGTGGACTTGTGTCTTACAACCGGGATACATTTTATAGCGTTAGGTCCACCTAGATTGAGATTGGATTTGAAAAGAACACCACGTTACACCAATATCGTGGTGTGCTTGGTGTGTGACACAAATTAATACCAATAATAACCCCATGATCAAAATCACTTCGCCGAAATCATGTGAATTGATATCATATTGGGGTGGACAAAAGACAACAGTTCTCCTCACTAGACCAAACGAAGCAGGTACGAACCAGATCCGCACGTTACATGCTGCTCCAATTATTTTATGAGTCCAGGCCTGTGTGTATTTGTGTGTGTGCCACACCCCCTTGTGTGTGAGTTTTGAAGTCCTTAACACACAAAACTTTCCCGAAACCAAGACCGAGTACATAGTATTTGTCAACAAACCTTCGAACCGCGTGGACGATAAAGAAGAGACTCCTCCATGGCTGATAATGTGTGAAAGTCCTCTGCGACAGGACCTCAACGCTACGGCTGCCATACTGCTTTGACTCACGCTAGCTTGGAAACATCGCGAGAACTGAAATAATTCTGGTGAGTCAGGTTTGAGAGTGCATCAATGTTATGTACCACTGAATGTACCAGTGCATAGTCCAGCCTGTGCACTGATCAACTATTAAACATGTGTTGATATGCCTGAAAATAGAAAAGTACGGTACAGTGCTGTAGTATATCATCATCTCTGTAAAATATATTATATAATGCACTAAAATTATAATGTCTACGCGGGTTGGGACTTTTTTTTGTGTGAGGAGACAAATATCTAAGACATCTTCTTTTATCACGATAATTCTCCAATTTCCTAACTCGACATCACATGACGATACAGTTCATTATAACTGTAGGACAATCATGCCGTGAGGTGAATTGGCATGTCAGAACTGACTCCGGAGCGAAAAGGGTAGAATACAACAAAATATTTTGTAACAAATACCATATAATTGAATGCAATTGCTTAATTTTGCGGTTACTGTCACGCGAAGTGTAAGTTTGCAACATGACTCAGAGCGTCACAGGCGGAAGGTCATGGAGCAGTAGAACCCAACGGAAGCGGGAGTAAAAGCCTCTCCGCCATTGTGGAATATGGTAAAGGATATTCCAGTAAAGCATTAGTCAGTTTTACAGTGAGTGATAGACCACATAGCTTCTTCCGACGCGTTCGGAACCCCTCCAGACACACAGTCGGCTATCGTCGCAGATTAAACTACATTGCTGCCAGCTCTGACAACGGGCGGAACACCTCGCCACCACAGAGTGACTGGAGACCCGAGCCGCGCTAGGGAAGCAGCGGAGTGCCGAGCAGGATACACCGTGGACAGGCAAGAGCGGCCATCGGGTTTGGTTCCTGGAGGATGTCTGCTACAACAGTCGACCCGGTTTGTGTCTTTTACATTTGAATGGTTTTCCAAATGTATTGTGTGACAAGCGCAACTTTGTCAACACTTTGATCGGCTAACCTCATTTAGCCTACTTCCAGAAGGCATGCCAGATCACACAGGCAAAAAGTCTTTGATATATGATAGCTATTAGCTGTAATGTAGGCCGACCTGCAAATCGTCAACCAACTCCAGCTGTAGTCGCTCACCGTTTCGTTCAATGCGGCACATTTACTGGATGTCAGGTCGCTTGACATCTGGTCAGTAATGCAAAACAACCTGTAAATGTAATATTTAGGTGGAGCGTCGCACGTTGAAGCACTAATCCCCCGTGTTGTGGGCCGTACGGGATAGCATCGTGTGTTGTATCTTGTATTTTTGTGATCTTACAACATGCTATAACCGTCCCCTTTACTGTTGTGACCAATTTCAGAGACCGAAGGGACAAGGAAATAAAGGTATAGTGATTTTGAAAATATCGTTAGTTGTTTTTTTTTAATCTGAAAAAAATCATATGTACCTCCACTTTTTCTGTTATTTCTCTTATCTCTCATTTTCATTTCTGGCATCAAGGCCTTATAATGGTTAGCAACACTAACACAATCAATGTTATCTCATTCAAGTCAAATGTGTGACAAGATGCGTCGGTTCTGATGATGATGATGCTGCTGTCCTATTTTGGTAATCGCTATCTGATGACCTAACGGCCTTTGTTTACATTCAGTGCAAAACGGATCAATGCATCAAAAGGATGGTGTGAACGATGATGACTTCGAGCCATACCTAAGCGGCCAGACAAATCAGGTAATAAACACTGGAACAGACCCTTAGGGATTCACAGAGAGATGCAAACCTTTAACTTGTTGCTAGTGTGGTGTTCGGTGCTCTGCTAATGACTATTTTTACCCTAGTTTTTTTCTATTCTTGTCATGTGGGTGGCTGACAACCATGGAATTATTCCCACAGAAAATCCAAGTGTTGTAAGCCAAGAATTATATGGCTATGGTCCATTTCCAAGTAGCTTGAGATAAATTTTTATCGTTCTCATAAACATGGCTAAATCAACCAGCTTTAGATGGGGATGTAGCCAAGTATAGTTGCTAGTGGGTAAATGCATCAGAGATATAATCTGTAAGTAACATCTCCATATGAGACAATTCACTCAATGGGTTCCTCTCCCCCACAGAGCAACAATTACCCTCCAATGTCCGACCCTTACATGCCCAGCTACTATGCTCCCTCCATCGGCTTCCCCTACTCCCTGGGCGAGGCGGCCTGGTCCACAGCCGGGGACCCCCCCATGCCCTACCTCACCACCTACGGCCAGATGAGCAACGGCGAGCCCCACTTCATCCCTGACGGCGTGTTTGGCCAGCCGGGCGCCCTGGGCAACACGCCTCCCTTCCTTGGCCAGCACGGCTTCAACTTCTTCCCAGGCAGTGCCGATTTCTCCACCTGGGGCACCAGTGTGTCGCAGGGCCAGTCTACGCAGCAGAGCTCGGTGTACAGCAACAGCTACGGCTACGCCCCCAGCTCCCTGGGCCGGGCCATCGCCGACGGCCAGGCGGGCTTCGGGAGCGACACGCAGCTGAGTAAGGTGCCGGTGCTGAACAGCATGGAGCAGGGCATGGCGGGGCTGAAGCTGGGCACTGACATGGTGGCAGCCGTCACCAAGACAGTGGGCTCCCCGCTGGCCGCTGCCGCCGGCATGAGCAGCATGGCCGCCAACGCCATCCCCCAGTCCGTCAGCTCCTCGGCGCCGAAGCCAGCCTCCTGGGCCGCCATCGCCCGGAAGCCGGCCAAGCCCCAGCCCAAGGTCAAACCCAAAGCCAACATGGGCATGGGCTGTGGTGCTGCCATCCCCCCGCCCCCCATCAAGCACAACATGAACATTGGCACCTGGGACGATAAGGGCCCCCTGGGTAAGGCCCCCATGGCCCAGGCCATGATGCCCCCCCAG
Source organism: Urophycis tenuis (assembly GCA_036785325.1). Classification (NCBI taxonomy): domain Eukaryota; kingdom Metazoa; phylum Chordata; class Actinopteri; order Gadiformes; family Phycidae; genus Urophycis; species Urophycis tenuis. The sequence continues at coordinate 17,507 of JAXIVH010000358.1, read as the reverse complement.
ACCATGGTGCAGCAGCCCCTCATGGCCCAGCACCAACCACTGCTGCAGAACCCCCTGCCCCCCCAGCACCCTCATCAACACCAACACCAACACCAACATCAGCACCAGCACCAACACCAACACCAAGCCTACCACCTCCAGTCTCTACAGTCCCCCCAGCACCCCCAGGCTCTGCCCCCTGGTCCTCCCCATCCCCATCCCCACTCCCACCCCCACGCCCACCTCTCCTCCCAAGCCGGCCCGCCCCAGGCCCTCCATCAGCACCACCCACAGCAGCACCACCCACAGCAGCAGCAGCACCACCAACAGCAGCAGCAGCAGCAGCAGCAGCAGCACCACCACCAACAACAGCAGCAGCATCAGCAGCAGGGCCCTCCCCCCAACCGCTGGGTGGCCCCCAGGAACCGGGGCGCCGCGTTCAACCAGGGCCCCGGGGCCGAGGGCTTCGCCGGCATGGGCGGCGGCGTGGCGATGAGCGCCCCCCCCTGCTCCGGCGGAGAAGTGCACCCGGTGCTGGAGAAGCTGCGCACGCTCAACAACTACAACCCCAAAGACTTTGACTGGAACCTGAAGAACGGCCGCGTGTTCATCATCAAGAGCTACTCGGAGGACGACATCCACCGCTCCATCAAGTACTCCATCTGGTGCAGCACGGAGCACGGCAACAAGCGCCTGGACGGGGCGTACCGCTCGCTGGGCGCCAAGGGCCCGCTCTACCTGCTGTTCAGCGTCAACGGCAGCGGCCACTTCTGTGGCGTGGCGGAGATGCGCTCCGCCGTGGACTACAACGCCTACGCCGGCGTGTGGTCGCAGGACAAGTGGAAGGGCAAGTTCGAGGTGCGGTGGGCCTTCGTCAAGGACGTGCCCAACAACCAGCTGCGGCACATCCGCCTGGAGAACAATGACAACAAGCCGGTGACCAACTCCAGGGACACACAGGAGGTGCCTCTGGAGAAGGCCAAGCAGGTGCTTAAAATTATCGCCACCTTCAAGCATACCACCTCAATCTTTGATGACTTTGCACACTACGAGAGTCGCCAGGAGGAAGAGGAGGCTCTGAGGAGGGTGAGGAACACGCACACGCACACGCACTCCTAACGGCTCCGCTTCCACCCTGAACGTGGTATGTTGTGTGCATGCTAGGGATGGACCGTAACAATTAAACTTCCATTGACGGCCTCTCCCCGGGCCACTATGACTGACCATAGACAAACTCTGGCTGTAATCAGCGGATCTTGTTACACCTGTTTCTAGTGGAGTAACAAGTGGGGCCGGTGGCTGAACGCTGTAGTAGTACAACTGGGAGGTGCCACGGCCCGTCAGCATATTTGCCACCACATTGCTCATCAGTGACTAAAGGAAAAAGGCAACCTTCATGTCTTGTCGTCGGCCATCTTGTGCTATGTAGGGTTAGATGCGGGGATTGACAGCTTTTTTTTTTCCAGATATAAGCCACATTCCTGGCATTCCTGCTCTCAGACAAAAGGCAGAGGTGGGCTCTGTTGGTCTCTCTTTGACCAGAGTGGTCTCTCTTTTTCTCTCTCCGTCTCAATCTCTGTCCCTCCCCCTTCAGTCCGCAGGTCCGGCTCCTACTGCTGTATTAGTCATTTACAACGTACGCCCTTTCTGTCCACCCAGGGCACCACCACACAGAGGCCTTTCATGGGCCGACATGTCAGCTTGGGGTCTCTTCTAATGAGCACATGCGACAAAACCTGCGGCCTTGCTTAATACCATAGTCCTCAGTCGGATATTAAGGATTCATTGCGCCGTCATAGAGAGAGAGGGAATCATGATGCAATTTAGTGACAATAACAGCGCGTGGGTGCTGCGAACGCTGCTTTCATTTGAACATGCCCGCTTCTAACTGTGTGGGACAAGACGCTAGGATGCAACATGAGACGAGGCATTCGGCTCCTCATTGCGTTCCATTTAAATGTATGAGAAGAAATCACACAATCTGCTCCTTCTATTGCGCCCACCCACCCCTCCTCCTCCATCCCTCCCTCTCCCTCTAGCCTCCAGATATCGCTCCAGCAGCCTTGTATTGACTACTCGCTGCTGACCTTGTTAATATGCGCTAGGTTACTTTCTCATAAATATTTCAAGTCAATGTTTTCAAAGCTCTGAAAACAGACCTGTCAGTGGACAGGCTGTTTTCGTTGCGGCTGGTTTCATGCCTGCTCTTGTAGCTTTGCCCTCCTACATGACAGCAGCAGGGCGCGCCCCTACCCAGACCCCCCCACCGGCCCCCCCAGCCCACCTGGACTGACAAGGTTAATTGTCCCAGGCTTGTTAGGCCTGTCCTTCTCGCGCAGTGGAGACGAGTCATTCCACAACTTGCTGCCTAAGCTGTAGCAGATCCACGTGATGTGTGCAACCAAGAGATGGCGCCATCTGACCCTCGCTCTTGGGGGATTTTCTTCCATACATTCTCTCCTTTAATTAAAGCACATGTGCCCCTCGTAGTTAGCATGTCTGCTCATGGTGAGTGAGTTGGCATAGGTCCACTGGTGGCTAAAGCTAGCATATGTCCCCTTCAGGGGTATTATTCACATAGCAGCTATCATGATTCTAAATGCTAGCTGGGTGGCATTCAAAACCAAGATGGCTGCTAGGTGTCTAAAGCCCATGGTTAGGAGAAGATGTTCATGCCTACCTTGTTTATCGTCGGTGAAGGCTACCCCCTACTTCTCCAGGCTGATTAGTAAGAGAAGATTAGATTCTGGACAACATAGATGGAAGGAATGCAGGAAGTAAATGCAGATTCACAAATGGCGGAACTTTGCAAAATTATTTGTCATTATCATGCCCAAAATTGTGTAGAGAACTATCATTGGTTTATTGTTATTATTGTATTGAAATGAAAGTGAATTTGTCCCCACTCATGGGGGAAGTTAGAATGTTTAGTTAATGAATGAGTTAATGACTAGATTCCACAAAATATTGTGTTTTTTCTGATTTATTTTACAGTGGTATTCTATAGCCCCCCCTTCCTTATTTGTATATTCAAAAACATTTTGGACAGTAAATGATACTGTAGTAGCGTGGGCAAGTGGCAAAAACTGGAGAAAAAAAAACTACCTTATTTTTAGGATTTGCCCAGCGCAAGTCCTAAGTCCTAGTTTTTTTGTCTGTAAACAAAAAAAAAAAACCCAATTATATCATCCATCGTTTGCAGAATCTTTTTTTATTTTTTTTATTTTTACTGTATAAATGCGGAGCATATCGTTTGCGATGTAATATGTCACCGCATCTGTGATCGCTTCCACTTCCATACAACTGAACCGCTTTTTTATTTTTTAGGAACGAGTTCTTCATTTGTGTTGGTCGATATATTTAATTGTACGTCGTTGGGAGTGGCTGGGGTTTGCCCCTAAAAGAGCTGTATATAAGATGTATTATATGATCGTGAACACGGTAATCTATGCAATTGTATCACTGTTATTGAAATAAGTGAGTAAAGTAAAGTAAGTCTTCCCAAAACACTGAATGAACTGCTCTTGGCACGCTGGTAACGGTCTTCTCTGAGTACCTGATGTGTAGCACGCTGTACTTACTACTCTTCGTCGTACGACCAGGGGACACCGGGGGCGAGGTGTGTGGACGGGTTAGCGCCCGTCTGGGCTGCGGTTGAACGCGGCGTCCGAGAGAGGAGCAGCGTGTGTTGGGACAGCCGGTGATTGTGATGATCGGGTAGCTTATCAGTATAACGCCGCGCTGTGTGGCGCACTTCATAAACAACGTTGATCATTATAACGCTCGTCCACAACGACGGTACTGAAAAAGTGTCCCAGAGTTGCCGTGGGTCGGAACACGCCTCTCCTTCCCAGAACTCTCCGCCCAAAACGCGTTTGAGTCCTCGTGGAGACCCAGCTGAGACAGCGGGTCATCTTGCAACAAACAAATCTGCGGAGTCTAAAATGTTTGCGTTTCAGCCATTTCACATATGCTAGGAAAGTAACAATGCAAATCAATCAATCGATTGAACTGAAGAACCGATTGCCCATGATGGGCCATCCCTACTGTAGCGGTGGGAAGATGGCAGCTTACTGTGGGAACATCAGGCTGAGGGAGCTGGGTTGAAGGGACAGAACGACAGAGGTGTCTGCGACTGCGGTCTTGTACAAACAGCTGATAGCTTGTTAACACGCAAGCTTTTGTCGTCACACTTTTTTTCCCTTCCTCCTAATCTTTTAAATAGTATTTATCTAAACACAGAAGGACAGGCACTTGCGTGGTTGTTTCCCTCTAAAGTAAAGAGCTAGTTCAGCATCTGTGAGGGCAAGTTCAAGAAAGTGAGAAACTCAAACCCGGCCCCTGTTGAGGGCTACAATACTGATTCACTCGTATGAGAACCAAACATCTAGAATTGAGGAGTATTTTGAGTATAAATACACAATAAACATAGCATGGTAGTTTAATGGCATTATAATCTCACACTTGTTCGTGCTCATAAATATATATTTTTAATTTCACATTTGCTATTCATATCTCACATTATATCATATATTAACTTAACTTAGTTTGACACTTTTCAACAAAATGTATTCTGCTAAATTGCTCTTCCAGATCTAAATAGTTAAATTTTATACAAATGGATGACCTTGGACAACAACAACAACGTAGGCTATCCTATTAGTTTTATGTGCTGTAAACAGGGGATGGTAAAACCAAAAATATTGTTGGTCATCACTATAAACACGTTGTGATTATTAGCATGGATAATTCACACATAGGTACACCCAGCTTTACTTGTGTGTCTGTTGCTGACGTCACATGGCTGTAAGACGAGGTCAAAGCAGAGGACACAATGGCCTGACGTCAACCCTTTTCAACTGCTATTTCATGTTTTATTTGAATGTCACTGGATGCCTCCCACTAATCATTTCATTTTGTCCCCTTCTTCTCTATGACTCTCTCTCTCACCTCCCCTTCTTCTCTATGTCTCTCTCTCACCAGGAGCGGAACCGTAATAAACAGTAACCTTCAAGCTGGGCACTCTCTACTAGAAGTGCAGCTCATGTGGACGTAGGACCTTGTATCATCACCCAACCCAGGCGGACGACAGACTTTCACAATCTCTCTCTCTCCTTGTCTCTCTCTCCCTCCCCCTTCTCTCTCTCTCTCCCTCCCCCCCCCCTCTCTCTCTCCCCCTGTCTGTCTGTCTGTCTCTCTGTCTGTCTGTCTGTCTGTCTGTCTGTGTGTGCTGTGTGTGACACCAATGTGTCTGAGCACCACCGTGAATGGACTCATATGTGACAGTTGAGCGGTGCATCAAATATCTGTGTCTTCTCTTCTTCTATCTCCCCCCTCCACCGTCTCACCAAAAAGATTACAACGTAAATGCCCCCCCCCCCCCCCACACACACACACACACATTAGGTTGTTTGTCTCTAAAGCACTTCTTTTTTCAGTTGGGTCATCATTAACAGCCTCTATCAAATCACCCCCTTAATTTCTCTAACTTCATCTTCTTATCTTCTTTACTTATATTTGTGATTAACTGACTAACCATGCATAGTCAGAACATTTCGCTAGAGTTATTTGTATAATTTTTTTTTTTTTCATTTTATTAATGCCTCAAAGAATGAGTCTGGGATGCTATTGGTGAAGTAATCTTCTATGGAAGGGATTTAAGTGATGACCTGTCTAAATAAAGCCTACTTGAATCTGTATTCAGCTGTCAGCTACTTCCTACATCAGAGGCTGCGTTGATTGACAGGTGGGATCGGCCAATCGGGAACACCTCCCCTCCCCGCCCCTCAATAACGTTAAATATCCAATATCATATCCCTTTCTCTCTTTCATTGTGTTTTCCCCTGCTTAACTTGTTTCTGTGAACAACACGGTTCTGCCATGAGCTGGTTAGCACCAGCTGATGCTGCTCTCTACGTCTGTTCCTTGTCCCCACTCTTGTGATTCTGTCATTCTCAAGTGCATTTGTCTGAGGGGTGAACCTGGGAGCTCTGTGCTCCTTGAGCCTCGCCAGTCGCCGTCTGCGCTGTTAAATGTTGACAGTGACTGTAACAGGCCTCGGGCCAGCAGGAAGCTCCCTTAACCACACTGTAGCACTTTCTGGAGATCACCACACACACACACACACACACACACACACACACACACACACACACACACACACACACACACACACACACACACACACGGTTTGACTGGGATCCCCTCGTGTAGATCATCACCTGTCAGGATGTAATGGTTTTCTCCTCTTAAGTAACTCACTAGCTAAATAAACATAAGCCATGTTTAAAAAAAACAACAACAACAAGCAACAACAACAAACTTGTGTTTTTACTCTCTTGGAGGAGGGGGGGGGGGGGGGGGGGGGTTAGTCTGGTATCAACTCCAAAAATGACTGTTATCTTTCATGTATGCATTCAAACCACAGTGAAATAATATGAATTGTTATCAATATTTTACCATGTGAAAGATTTGAAATAAACTCAAAGGTCCGTAGATGGGCACCAGTCTACCTCGGGCTAGCGTGACACAGTATGAGCTAGCCAGCTAGCTACACAGCACCTTGTGTAGCCACACACTGCTACATGTGCTATTTACTCCTCCTTTGATGACATTAATTGCCCCCTGTACATAATTAGGCCTCGTATCACAAGCATCTGAGCAGTGGAGCACGATGAAGGAGAGTGGTCCTGTTTTCACTGGCTCTGCGTCTCAGTAACATCCCACTTAGCTGGGACTGGAAACATCTGCCAGGAACATGTCTGTTGACTACACCTGCTGCTTTAGTTGTTTTGTGACATTAATAAAATGAAAAATGTTATATATTAAAATAATGAATGACTACTAAACTAAATAGTACATTGTTTTAGTGTTGGTTCATTTTATTTTGTATATATTGCATAAAAAATGACATACCCGCTAAATAAATCCAAAAGATTCCACTCCCAACTACCCCTCCCTTAACTTATGAAAGACAGAAAAGGAGAAGCCTGTAATAACTCCTCTAAAGTAAAGGCATTTCCTGTAGACTGACGTCATTCAGTCTTTCAAAACCAACAATTTATTAGTTAATGCCATGAATTGCCTTTTCTCAAAACGTAATCAGTAACGTAGGCTATATTTTCGTTCCCCAACAGCATCATTGCTCAATATCAGCCTGGCCTACATATAAGAAGCACTTCTCCCTGTGTCCACCAGAGAGCGCCACTGCATCACGTTAAAACAGTCCTCAACTGTCCTTGTTTCAATTCAGGTGGGGTTTTGCCATAAACGGAAGCAGGTTGTAGTCGAAGAGTTTAACTACTCCAGACTCAATTGGAACCCAAAGAAAACCACTTGTTTTGTCACCACGTCTCCGTCAGAGCAATTATACGCCAACCTACGCTGCTTTTCACTGGAGTGCGAAACAAGAGCCGGAGAAATGTCTTTATGTTTTGTGAAGGAGAACTACAAAGCTATAATTATAAACATCGGAAGCTTTAGGGCTGCAGCATCTCCTTTCTCCATAGCTTTAAAAAGGACCAGTCTG
>JAXIVH010000358.1:0-5000 GCA_036785325.1 Urophycis tenuis | reverse complement strand
GTGTGTGTGTGTGTGTGTGTGTGTGTGTGTGTGTGTGTGTGTGTGTGTGTGTGTGTGTGAGTGTGTGTGTGTGTGTGTGTGTGTGTGTGTGAGTGTGTGTGTGTGTGTGTGTGTGTGTGTGTGTGTGTGTGTGTGTGTGTGTGTGTGTGTGTGTGTGAGTGTGTGTGTGTGTGTGTGTGTGTGTGTGTGTGTGTGTGTGAGTGTGTGTGTGTGTGTGTGTGTGTGTGTGTGTGTGTGTGTGTGTGTGTGTGTGTGTGTGAGTGTGTGTGTGTGTGAGTGTGTGTGTGTCCATCCATTGGCCACTCATTCCCACTCTCCTGAGGCCTTGTCCTGACGTCTCCCCCTGTCATGTACAGGCAGAGCGCTGTGCCTCTCTCTCTCTCTCTCTCTCTCTCTCTCTCTCTCTCTCTCTCTCTCCTCTCTCTCTCTCTCTCTCTCTCTCTCTCTCTCTCTCTCTCTCTCTCTCTCTCCACGTGCTGGGAGGTGGGCTTGTCTGGGCCCTGCAGAGCCAGACAAGTTGAGACAGTCTGAGAGGCGTCGACTCAACCATCCTCCCCCTCTTTCCCCGTCTCCCTCCCTCCCTCCCTCCCGCCCTCAGCCATTCTACTGCCTCCTCCACCCCCCCCCCCCCCCCCCCCCCCACTGTCTGGTCTCTCCCTCTCTCTCGTCCCTCCCTCTCTCGTTGGAAGCTTTGAATGGCCAAACAGCCCTGGGGGAACTCTCTGCCTGACCACTGAAGTTATTAAAATTGACAGAAGCCCACGGTAATCGTCTTAGCTTCCCATGTGCAGGAGCTAGCTCATTGAAAGTGCTGATTCAGGGGGTTCCCAAGCTACTTAACTGGCAACCGGTTGGCCCCTCTCCTGAACTAGACGTGAGTATAGGAGGCTTTGTGGTGTAGTACAGCCTGTAGAGTACTATAAGAGCACATTGTGTTGCCTTGTATTGCAGATACATCACATCATAGGGTGGTTTGTGTGTAAAAGCACACAATATAAGTTTGGGAAAAGTTTGTCTCCAGCAGATGTTCCCCTGTGGAGTCTGAATGGACTGGCAGCTCCTGGCAGCCAGCTTGGTGTTCAAATGAAAACACAACAGGCACTGTTGAGGTCGCTTGATTGATTTTTATCACAACTCTAAAATTATTTAGAGTGAGGGAAAACTCCTTGTGCAGTACCACCAGGGCCAGCTCCATACTTGAACTGTAACGCCACCTTATCTGCTGCAAGTACAGTGAGGCCTGTGACAGAGCAGGGTCTGATGGCAGACTTCATGACAGCCGTTTGTTTCCTGTCCTGGTTATATCAATCTGCCAGGCTGGAGACAGCCCCCCGCGGACCCCAGAAGAACCAGCCGAAGAGCCAGCGGTGAGGGGGAGGAGCTAGACTCTTCTCTTCTGACATGGAGTCACAACTGTTGCTCCAACAATGAGGCGCACTGGATTTCACTCACAGGGAAAATGAAAATGAATGATCTATTAAATGTCATATAAGGGACAGCGGTTTGGGTGTTCAGCTCCTCGCCTTGGCCCACAGTCACCGCCTAACCTGTGGTAGGCATCTTAGGAAGACACCTCAGTATTCACTGTTCATCACAGTCTCTGTGGATTGAAGTGTGTACTAAATAGAAAAGGAGATCTTCATTCAACAAACAAGTCTTTGAGAATGTCCCTGGTGTTAAGAGATACTTGGCCCTGATATGGCAGGCCTGCAGGCCACAGTCCGGCCATGAAGACAAGCAGGGAATGAATGAAACAGCAGCAAGCGGAGCCAGCATTGAAGGGGTGGTGGAGGTGTGGTGGAGGTGATGGTGGTGGTGGAGGTGGTGGTGGAGGTGGGTGGTGATGGGTGGTGGAGGTGGAGGTGGGTGGTGGTGATGGTGGAGGTGTGGTGGAGGTGATGGTGGTGGTGGTGGAGGTGTGGTGGAGGTGATGGTGATGGAGGTGGGTGGTGATGGTGGGTGGTGGAGGTGTGGTGGAGGTGATGGTGGTGGTGGAGGTGGGTGGTGATGGTGGTGGAGGTGTGGTGGTGGTGATGGTGGTGGTGGTTGTGGGTGGTGAGGGGTGGTGGAGGTGGAGGTAGTGGTGGTGATGGTGGAGGTGATGGTGGTGGTGGTGGAGGTGTGGTGGAGGTGATGGTGATGGAGGTGGGTGGTGATGGTGGGTGGTGGAGGTGTGGTGGAGGTGATGGTGGTGGTGGAGGTGGGTGGTGATGGTGGTGGAGGTGATGGTGGTGGTGGTTGTGGGTGGTGATGGGTGGTGGAGGTGGAGGTGGGTGGTGGTGATGGTGGAGGTGTGGAGGAGGTGATGGTGGTGGTGGTGGAGGTGTGGTGGAGGTGATGGTGGTGGTGGAGGTGGGTGGTGATGGGTGGTGGAGGTGGAGGTGGGTGGTGGTGATGGTCGAGGTGTGGTGGAGGTGATGGTGGTGGTGGTGGTGGAGGTGTGGTGGAGGTGATGGTGATGGAGGTGGGTGGTGATGGTGGGTGGTGGAGGTGGAGGTGGGTGGTGATGGTGATGGTGGTGGATGTGTGGTGGAGGTGATAGTGGTGGTGGAGGTGGGAGGTGGAGGTGGGTGGTGGTGATGGTGGAGGTGATGGTGGAGGTGTGGTGGAGGTGATGGTGATGGAGGTGGGTGGTGGAGGTGGAGGTGGGTGTTGATGGTGGTGGAGGTGTGGTGGAGGTGATGGTTGTTTTGGAGGTGGGTGGTGATGATGAGTGGTGGTGGAGGTGGGTGGTGATGGTGGGTGGTGGTGGTGGAGGAGGTGGGGTGCTGTAATGCTCCTCAGTGTCCAAGGATGTGAGCGTACAGAAGCAGCAGGAGGAGCGGCCATATTGCTAGCAGCACCTCAGAGTACACCTCAGAGTACACCTCAGAGTGCACCTCAGAGTGCACCTCAGAGTACACCTCAGAGTACACCTCAGAGTACACCTCAGAGTGCACCTCAGAGTACACCTCAGAGTGCACCTCAGAGTACACCTCAGAGTACACCTCAGAGTACACCTCAGAGTGCACCTCAGAGTGCACCTCAGAGTACACCTCAGAGTGCACCTCAGAGTACACCTCAGAGTGCACCTCAGAGTACACCTCAGAGTACACCTCAGAGTACACCTCAGAGTACACCTCAGAGTGCACCTCAGAGTACACCTCAGAGTACACCTCAGAGTGCACCTCAGAGTACACCTCAGAGTACACCTCAGAGTACACCTCAGAGTACACCTCAGAATGCAGCCAGAACACCATGATCTGCATCGCTAACACAAACCATCAGACGTCTGGGTACGCAGGGACAGTGAGACAACCCATGGAGGAGTGTGTGTGTGTGTGTGTGTGTGTGTCCACGAACGCACTGACCTTCGACAAACACCGCAATTACATCCCAGGGTCCGCGGTCTGGCTCAGCCTCCTCATACATATTAATGCCGCTGTCCGGAAGGTGCCAGAGCCGCACCTTTGATTCTTCTATGTGTGTGGAATATGTGAGGTCCACTTCCCCTGCATGAGGAGGCGCGTGGCTGTGGACCAACCTCTAGGTGTGTGTAGGTACCCATGGTGGTCAGCCTGGAGCCAGGCCACGGCCTCCACCTCTTCAAAGGCCAGCCGCCCGCCCCCCGCTGGGCAGCCAGAGACAGCCTGCTGCTGGGGCGCTTCCATTGGTGGGCAAACCAGCCGTGCATTTGTGTGTGTGTGTGTGTGTGTGTGTGTGTGTGTGTGTGTGTGTGTGTGTGTGTGTGTGTGTGTGTATAGAATCCATCAGTCTATAGTGTGTTGCTGTGTGTGGTCACTTTGTGTTAATGCACCAACATGTTATAACAAGGACCCAACGTGTGTGTGGTCTCGTAATGTGATAGGCCCGGGGTGGTAAACATTAACTACATCACTACATTACAACATTAACTACATCACTACATTACAACATTAACTACATCACTACATTACAACATTAACTACATCACTACATTACAACATTAACTACATCACTACATTACAACATTAACTACATCACTACATTACAACATTAACTACATCACTACAGAAGAATATTAAATACATCACTACATTACAACATTAACTACATCACTACATTACAACATTAACTACATCACTACATTACAACATTAACTACATCACTACATTACAACTTTAACTACATCACTACAGTTGAATATTAACTACATCACTACATTACAACATTAACTACATCACTACAGTAGAATATTAACTACATCACTACATTACAACATTAACTACATCACTACATTACAACATTAACTACATCACTACATTACAACATTAGCTACATCACTACATTACAACATTAACTACATCACTACATTACAACATTAACTGCATCACTACATTACAACATTAACTACATCACTACATTACAACATTAACTACATCATTACATTACAACATTAGCTACATCACTACATTACAACATTAACTACATCACTACATTACAACATTAACTACATCATTACATTACAACATTAGCTACATCACTACATTACAACATTAACTACATCATTACATTAACTACATCACTACATTACATTAACTACATCACTACATTACAACATTAACTACATCACTACATTACAACATTAACTACATCACTACATTACAACATTAACTACATCATTACATTACAACATTAGCTACATCACTACATTACAACATTAACTACATCACTAAACTGGGGGGTTCATCAGAATCCTCATTCATTCCTTTTCTATGTGTTGGGTTCTAATATGCGTTTGAATGACTTGGTCGCTGCAGAGCGTGTCATGGTGGAGTGGGTGTGTTCTGTCCGGATGCAGGCCCGCACAGTCCAGGATGCTGCTCGGGGCTGCAGAGGGCTGTGGGTGGATCGCCTTTCCTGTGTACTGATTCAGCACGCGCACGTTTGCATTGTAGGCTAACAATATCACAAGCTTGTTTGGGAGGAAAAAACCGAAAAGGGCATCGGCATGTATTTGTTCCTGTAATGTTATAACATGG
>JAXIVH010000357.1:117500-120000 GCA_036785325.1 Urophycis tenuis | reverse complement strand
CTTGCTGGGTACTGTGTCCGCGTGTGGTGCCCTCTCCCTGGGACGGGCGCTGCTGGTGGGTGGTGGTGGTGGTGGTGGTGGTGGTGGTGGTGGTGGGGGTGGATGTAGGGTGGGTACTCTTGCTGGCTACTGTGTCCGCGTGTGGTGCCCTCTCCCTGGGACGGGCGCTGCTGGTGGGTGGTGGTGGTGGTGGTGGTGGTGGGGGTGGATGTAGGGTGAGTACTCTTGCTGGCTACTGTGTCCGCGTGTGTGGTGGCCTCTCCCTGGGACGGGCGCTGCTGGTGGGTGGTGGTGGTGGTGGTGGTGGTGGTGGTGGTGGTGGTGGGGGTGGTGGTGGATGTAGGGTGGGTACTCTTGCTGGCTACTGTGTCCGCGTGTGGTGCCCTCTCCCTGGGACGGGCGCTGCTGGTGGGTGGTGGTGGTGGTGGTGCCGGTGCTAGTAATAGTACTATGTTCCATGTGGACCACCATGGGCAAGCCCTATTCAACGTGGGTCCACGTGAAAACAACCCAGGCCCACACAGCCCCCCTATGGGCCTAGAGGGCCAGGACCACCGTGGGCCCCCGTGGGTAAAGTCCCCCCATCAGACCGCCGGGGGTGGGCCAGGTCCCAGGGGACCCAGGGCCCCACACCGGCTTGCCCCCCCACGGTTGTGGGCGAAGGATCTACGTGGAGCACCATGTACCACCGGCATAGACAGCAACGGGCAAGCCCCGCTCACCCTGGGTCCGTGCGAAAAGCCCCCGGGCCCAGGGCCCCCTGTGGGCCTATAGGGCCGGGGCCACCTCGGTCCACCATGGGCTGAGGCCCCCCCATCGGACCCCCGGGGGTGGGCCAGGTCCCAGGGGTCCCAAGGCCCCACACCGGCCTGGTCCCCCACGGTTGCGGGCTACACATCTGCGTGGACCACCACGGACCACTATGGGTAGGCCCCGCTCACCCTGGGTCCATGCGAAAAGCCCCCGGGCCCAGGGCCCCCTGTGGGCCTATAGGGCCGGGGCCACCTTGGTCCCCCATGGGCTGAGGCCCCCCCATCGGACCCCCGGGGGTGGGCCAGGTCCCAGGGGTCCCAAGGCCCCACACCGGCCTGGTCCCCCACGCTTGCGGGCTACACATCTGCGTGGACCACCACGGACCACTATGGGTAGGCCCCGCTCACCCTGGGTCCATGTGAAAAGGCCCAGGGCCCAGGGCCCCCTATGGGCCTATAGGGCCGGGGCCACCTTGGTCCCCCATGGGCTGAGGCCCCCCCATCAGACCCCCGGGGGTGGGCAAGGTCCCAGGGGTCCCAGGGCCCCACACCGGCCTGGCCCCCCACGGTTGCGGGTTACACATCTGCCCGGACCACCATGGACCACTATGGGTAGGCCCCGCTCACCCTGGGTCCACGCGAAAAGGCCCAGGGCCCAGGCTCCCCTATGGGCCTATAGGGCCGGGACCACCTTGGTCCCCCATGGGCTGAGGCCCCCCCATCAGACCCCCGGGGGTGTGGGCAAGGTCCCAGGGGTCCCAGGGCCCCACACCGGCCTGGTCCCCCACGGTTGCGGGCTACACATCTGCCCAGACCACCATGGACCACTATGGGTAGGCCCCGCTCACCCTGGGTCCGTGCGAAAAGCCCCCGGGCCCAGGGCCCCCTGTGGGCCTATAGGGCCGGGACCACCTCGGTCCCCCATGGGCTGAGGCCCCCCCATCGGACCCCCGGGGGTGGGCCAGGTCCCAGGGGACCCAGGGCCCCACACCGGCCTGGTCCCCCACGCTTGCGGGCTTCATATCTGCGTGGACCACCACGGACCACTATGGGTAGGCCCCGCTCACCCTGGGTCCATGCGAAAAGGCCCAGGGCCCAGGCTCCCCTATGGGCCTATAGGGCCGGGACCACCCTGGTCCCCCATGGGCTGAGGCCCCCCCATCGGACCCCCGGGGGTGGGCCAGGTCCCAGGGCTCCCAGGGCCCCGCACCGGCCTGGTCCCCCATGGTTGTGGGCTTCATATCTGCTTGGACCACCACGGACCACCATGGACCACTATGGGTAGGCCCCGCTCACCCTGGGTCCATGCGAAAAGGCCCAGGGCCCAGGCTCCCCTATGGGCCTATAGGGCCGGGACCACCCTGGTCCCCCATGGGCTGAGGCCCCCCCATCGGACCCCCGGGGGTGGGCCAGGTCCCAGGGCTCCCAGGGCCCCGCACCGGCCTGGTCCCCCATGGTTGTGGGCTTCATATCTGCTTGGACCACCACGGACCACCACGGACCACTATGGGTAAGCCCCATTCACAATGGGCCTAGCTGAAAACGATGAAAATATTCAAAGTGTCCCAGCAGACCACCAACTCTGAAAGTGGTGAAAAATATTCTAAGTGTCGAGCTGGACCACCATGGGACTCAGTGGACCACCATGGGGCTGGACCACCATGGGTTGGATCACCATGGGCCCGGACCACCATGGGCCCGGACCACCATGGGTAACTCTGAAAGTGGTGAAAAATATTCTAAGTGTC
>JAXIVH010000357.1:105000-107500 GCA_036785325.1 Urophycis tenuis | reverse complement strand
GCTGGGTACTGTGTCCGCGTGTGGTGCCCTCTCCCTGGGACGGGCGCTGCTGGTGGGTGGTGGTGGTGGTGGTGGTGGTGGTGGTGGTGGTGGGGGTGGATGTAGGGTGGGTACTCTTGCTGGCTACTGTGTCCGCGTGTGGTGCCCTCTCCCTGGGACGGGCGCTGCTGGTGGGTGGTGGTGGTGGTGGTGGTGGTGGGGGTGGATGTAGGGTGAGTACTCTTGCTGGCTACTGTGTCCGCGTGTGTGGTGGCCTCTCCCTGGGACGGGCGCTGCTGGTGGGTGGTGGTGGTGGTGGTGGTGGTGGTGGTGGTGGTGGTGGGGGTGGTGGTGGATGTAGGGTGGGTACTCTTGCTGGCTACTGTGTCCGCGTGTGGTGCCCTCTCCCTGGGACGGGCGCTGCTGGTGGGTGGTGGTGGTGGTGGTGCCGGTGCTAGTAATAGTACTATGTTCCATGTGGACCACCATGGGCAAGCCCTATTCAACGTGGGTCCACGTGAAAACAACCCAGGCCCACACAGCCCCCCTATGGGCCTAGAGGGCCAGGACCACCGTGGGCCCCCGTGGGTAAAGTCCCCCCATCAGACCGCCGGGGGTGGGCCAGGTCCCAGGGGACCCAGGGCCCCACACCGGCTTGCCCCCCCACGGTTGTGGGCGAAGGATCTACGTGGAGCACCATGTACCACCGGCATAGACAGCAACGGGCAAGCCCCGCTCACCCTGGGTCCGTGCGAAAAGCCCCCGGGCCCAGGGCCCCCTGTGGGCCTATAGGGCCGGGGCCACCTCGGTCCACCATGGGCTGAGGCCCCCCCATCGGACCCCCGGGGGTGGGCCAGGTCCCAGGGGTCCCAAGGCCCCACACCGGCCTGGTCCCCCACGGTTGCGGGCTACACATCTGCGTGGACCACCACGGACCACTATGGGTAGGCCCCGCTCACCCTGGGTCCATGCGAAAAGCCCCCGGGCCCAGGGCCCCCTGTGGGCCTATAGGGCCGGGGCCACCTTGGTCCCCCATGGGCTGAGGCCCCCCCATCGGACCCCCGGGGGTGGGCCAGGTCCCCAGGGGTCCCAAGGCCCCACACCGGCCTGGTCCCCCACGCTTGCGGGCTACACATCTGCGTGGACCACCACGGACCACTATGGGTAGGCCCCGCTCACCCTGGGTCCATGTGAAAAGGCCCAGGGCCCAGGGCCCCCTATGGGCCTATAGGGCCGGGGCCACCTTGGTCCCCCATGGGCTGAGGCCCCCCCATCAGACCCCCGGGGGTGGGCAAGGTCCCAGGGGTCCCAGGGCCCCACACCGGCCTGGCCCCCCACGGTTGCGGGTTACACATCTGCCCGGACCACCATGGACCACTATGGGTAGGCCCCGCTCACCCTGGGTCCACGCGAAAAGGCCCAGGGCCCAGGCTCCCCTATGGGCCTATAGGGCCGGGACCACCTTGGTCCCCCATGGGCTGAGGCCCCCCCATCAGACCCCCGGGGGTGGGCAAGGTCCCAGGGGTCCCAGGGCCCCACACCGGCCTGGTCCCCCACGGTTGCGGGCTACACATCTGCCCAGACCACCATGGACCACTATGGGTAGGCCCCGCTCACCCTGGGTCCGTGCGAAAAGCCCCCGGGCCCAGGGCCCCCTGTGGGCCTATAGGGCCGGGACCACCTCGGTCCCCCATGGGCTGAGGCCCCCCCATCGGACCCCCGGGGGTGGGCCAGGTCCCAGGGGACCCAGGGCCCCACACCGGCCTGGTCCCCCACGCTTGCGGGCTTCATATCTGCGTGGACCACCACGGACCACTATGGGTAGGCCCCGCTCACCCTGGGTCCATGCGAAAAGGCCCAGGGCCCAGGCTCCCCTATGGGCCTATAGGGCCGGGACCACCTTGGTCCCCCATGGGCTGAGGCCCCCCCCATCGGACCCCCGGGGGTGGGCCAGGTCCCAGGGCTCCCAGGGCCCCGCACCGGCCTGGTCCCCCATGGTTGTGGGCTTCATATCTGCTTGGACCACCACGGACCACCATGGACCACTATGGGTAGGCCCCGCTCACCCTGGGTCCATGCGAAAAGGCCCAGGGCCCAGGCTCCCCTATCTCCCCTATGGGCCTATAGGGCCGGGACCAACCCTGGTCCCCCATGGGCTGAGGCCCCCCCATCGGACCCCCGGGGGTGGGCCAGGGTCCCAGGGGCTCCCAGGGCCCCGCACCGGCCTGGTCCCCCATGGTTGTGGGCTTCATATCTGCTTGGACCACCACGGACCACCACGGACCACTATGGGTAAGCCCCATTCACAATGGGCCTAGCTGAAAACGATGAAAATATTCAAAGTGTCCCAGCAGACCACCAACTCTGAAAGTGGTGAAAAATATTCTAAGTGTCGAGCTGGACCACCATGGGACTCAGTGGACCACCATGGGGCTGGACCACCATGGGTTGGATCACCATGGGCCCGGACCACCATGGGCCCGGACCACCATGGGTAACTCTGAAAGTGGTGAAAAATATT
>JAXIVH010000357.1:92500-95000 GCA_036785325.1 Urophycis tenuis | reverse complement strand
CTCTCCCTGGGACGGGCGCTGCTGGTGGGTGGTGGTGGTGGTGGTGGTGGTGGTGGTGGTGGTGGGGGTGGATGTAGGGTGGGTACTCTTGCTGGCTACTGTGTCCGCGTGTGGTGCCCTCTCCCTGGGACGGGCGCTGCTGGTGGGTGGTGGTGGTGGTGGTGGTGGTGGGGGTGGATGTAGGGTGAGTACTCTTGCTGGCTACTGTGTCCGCGTGTGTGGTGGCCTCTCCCTGGGACGGGCGCTGCTGGTGGGTGGTGGTGGTGGTGGTGGTGGTGGTGGTGGTGGTGGTGGGGGTGGTGGTGGATGTAGGGTGGGTACTCTTGCTGGCTACTGTGTCCGCGTGTGGTGCCCTCTCCCTGGGACGGGCGCTGCTGGTGGGTGGTGGTGGTGGTGGTGCCGGTGCTAGTAATAGTACTATGTTCCATGTGGACCACCATGGGCAAGCCCTATTCAACGTGGGTCCACGTGAAAACAACCCAGGCCCACACAGCCCCCCTATGGGCCTAGAGGGCCAGGACCACCGTGGGCCCCCGTGGGTAAAGTCCCCCCATCAGACCGCCGGGGGTGGGCCAGGTCCCAGGGGACCCAGGGCCCCACACCGGCTTGCCCCCCCACGGTTGTGGGCGAAGGATCTACGTGGAGCACCATGTACCACCGGCATAGACAGCAACGGGCAAGCCCCGCTCACCCTGGGTCCGTGCGAAAAGCCCCCGGGCCCAGGGCCCCCTGTGGGCCTATAGGGCCGGGGCCACCTCGGTCCACCATGGGCTGAGGCCCCCCCATCGGACCCCCGGGGGTGGGCCAGGTCCCAGGGGTCCCAAGGCCCCACACCGGCCTGGTCCCCCACGGTTGCGGGCTACACATCTGCGTGGACCACCACGGACCACTATGGGTAGGCCCCGCTCACCCTGGGTCCATGCGAAAAGCCCCCGGGCCCAGGGCCCCCTGTGGGCCTATAGGGCCGGGGCCACCTTGGTCCCCCATGGGCTGAGGCCCCCCCATCGGACCCCCGGGGGTGGGCCAGGTCCCAGGGGTCCCAAGGCCCCACACCGGCCTGGTCCCCCACGCTTGCGGGCTACACATCTGCGTGGACCACCACGGACCACTATGGGTAGGCCCCGCTCACCCTGGGTCCATGTGAAAAGGCCCAGGGCCCAGGGCCCCCTATGGGCCTATAGGGCCGGGGCCACCTTGGTCCCCCATGGGCTGAGGCCCCCCCATCAGACCCCCGGGGGTGGGCAAGGTCCCAGGGGTCCCAGGGCCCCACACCGGCCTGGCCCCCCACGGTTGCGGGTTACACATCTGCCCGGACCACCATGGACCACTATGGGTAGGCCCCGCTCACCCTGGGTCCACGCGAAAAGGCCCAGGGCCCAGGCTCCCCTATGGGCCTATAGGGCCGGGACCACCTTGGTCCCCCATGGGCTGAGGCCCCCCCATCAGACCCCCGGGGGTGGGCAAGGTCCCAGGGGTCCCAGGGCCCCACACCGGCCTGGTCCCCCACGGTTGCGGGCTACACATCTGCCCAGACCACCATGGACCACTATGGGTAGGCCCCGCTCACCCTGGGTCCGTGCGAAAAGCCCCCGGGCCCAGGGCCCCCTGTGGGCCTATAGGGCCGGGACCACCTCGGTCCCCCATGGGCTGAGGCCCCCCCATCGGACCCCCGGGGGTGGGCCAGGTCCCAGGGGACCCAGGGCCCCACACCGGCCTGGTCCCCCACGCTTGCGGGCTTCATATCTGCGTGGACCACCACGGACCACTATGGGTAGGCCCCGCTCACCCTGGGTCCATGCGAAAAGGCCCAGGGCCCAGGCTCCCCTATGGGCCTATAGGGCCGGGACCACCTTGGTCCCCCATGGGCTGAGGCCCCCCCATCGGACCCCCGGGGGTGGGCCAGGTCCCAGGGCTCCCAGGGCCCCGCACCGGCCTGGTCCCCCATGGTTGTGGGCTTCATATCTGCTTGGACCACCACGGACCACCATGGACCACTATGGGTAGGCCCCGCTCACCCTGGGTCCATGCGAAAAGGCCCAGGGCCCAGGCTCCCCTATGGGCCTATAGGGCCGGGACCACCCTGGTCCCCCATGGGCTGAGGCCCCCCCATCGGACCCCCGGGGGTGGGCCAGGTCCCAGGGCTCCCAGGGCCCCGCACCGGCCTGGTCCCCCATGGTTGTGGGCTTCATATCTGCTTGGACCACCACGGACCACCATGGACCACTATGGATAGGCCCCGCTCACCCTGGGTCCATGCGAAAAGGCCCAGGGCCCAGGCTCCCCTATGGGCCTATAGGGCCGGGACCACCCTGGTCCCCCATGGGCTGAGGCCCCCCCATCGGACCCCCGGGGGTGGGCCAGGTCCCAGGGCTCCCAGGGCCCCGCACCGGCCTGGTCCCCCATGGTTGTGGGCTTCATATCTGCTTGGACCACCACGGACCACCATGGACCACTATGGGTAGGCCCCGCTCACCCTGGGTCCATGCGAAAAGGCCCAGGG
>JAXIVH010000357.1:77500-80000 GCA_036785325.1 Urophycis tenuis | reverse complement strand
GCTCCCCTATGGGCCTATAGGGCCGGGACCACCTTGGTCCCCCATGGGCTGAGGCCCCCCCATCGGACCCCCGGGGGTGGGCCAGGTCCCAGGGCTCCCAGGGCCCCGCACCGGCCTGGTCCCCCATGGTTGTGGGCTTCATATCTGCTTGGACCACCACGGACCACCATGGACCACTATGGGTAGGCCCCGCTCACCCTGGGTCCATGCGAAAAGGCCCAGGGCCCAGGCTCCCCTATGGGCCTATAGGGCCGGGACCACCCTGGTCCCCCATGGGCTGAGGCCCCCCCATCGGACCCCCGGGGGTGGGCCAGGTCCCAGGGCTCCCAGGGCCCCGCACCGGCCTGGTCCCCCATGGTTGTGGGCTTCATATCTGCTTGGACCACCACGGACCACCATGGACCACTATGGATAGGCCCCGCTCACCCTGGGTCCATGCGAAAAGGCCCAGGGCCCAGGCTCCCCTATGGGCCTATAGGGCCGGGACCACCCTGGTCCCCCATGGGCTGAGGCCCCCCCATCGGACCCCCGGGGGTGGGCCAGGTCCCAGGGCTCCCAGGGCCCCGCACCGGCCTGGTCCCCCATGGTTGTGGGCTTCATATCTGCTTGGACCACCACGGACCACCATGGACCACTATGGGTAGGCCCCGCTCACCCTGGGTCCATGCGAAAAGGCCCAGGGCCCAGGCTCCCCTATGGGCCTATAGGGCCGGGACCACCCTGGTCCCCCATGGGCTGAGGCCCCCCCATCGGACCCCCGGGGGTGGGCCAGGTCCCAGGGCTCCCAGGGCCCCGCACCGGCCTGGTCCCCCATGGTTGTGGGCTTCATATCTGCTTGGACCACCACGGACCACCATGGACCACTATGGGTAGGCCCCGCTCACCCTGGGTCCATGCGAAAAGGCCCAGGGCCCAGGCTCCCCTATGGGCCTATAGGGCCGGGACCACCCTGGTCCCCCATGGGCTGAGGCCCCCCCATCGGACCCCCGGGGGTGGGCCAGGTCCCAGGGCTCCCAGGGCCCCGCACCGGCCTGGTCCCCCATGGTTGTGGGCTTCATATCTGCTTGGACCACCACGGACCACCACGGACCACTATGGGTAAGCCCCATTCACAATGGGCCTAGCTGAAAACGATGAAAATATTCAAAGTGTCCCAGCAGACCACCAACTCTGAAAGTGGTGAAAAATATTCTAAGTGTCGAGCTGGACCACCATGGGACTCAGTGGACCACCATGGGGCTGGACCACCATGGGTTGGATCACCATGGGCCCGGACCACCATGGGCCCGGACCACCATGGGTAACTCTGAAAGTGGTGAAAAATATTCTAAGTGTCGAGCTGGACCACCATGGGACTCAGTGGACCACCATGGGGCTGGACCACCATGGGTTGGACCACCATGGGCCCGGACCACCATGGGTACGGACCACCATGGGTAACTCTGAAAGTGGTGAAAAATATTCTAAGTGTCGAGCTGGACCACCATGGGACTCAGTGGACCACCATGGGGCTGGACCACCATGGGTTGGATCACCATGGGCCCGGACCACCATGGGTACGGACCACCATGGGTAACTCTGAAAGTGGTGGAAAATATTCTAAGTGTCGAGCTGGACCACCATGGGAAACTCTGAAAGTGGTGGAAAATATTCTAAGTGTCGAGCTGGACCACCATGGGAAACTCTGAAAGTGGTGGAAAATATTCTAAGTGTCGAGCTGGACCACCATGGGAAACTCTGAAAGTGGTGGAAAATATTCTAAGTGTCGAGCTGGACCACCATGGGAAACTCTGAAAGTGGTGGAAAATATTCTAAGTGTCGAGCTGGACCACCATGGGAAACTCTGAAAGTGGTGGAAAATATTCTAAGTGTCGAGCTGGACCACCATGGGAAACTCTGAAAGTGGTGGAAAATATTCTAAGTGTCGAGCTGGACCACCATGGGAAACTCTGAAAGTGGTGGAAAATATTCTAAGTGTCGAGCTGGACCACCATGGGAAACTCTGAAAGTGGTGGAAAATATTCTAAGTGTCGAGCTGGACCACCATGGGAAACTCTGAAAGTGGTGAAAAATATTCTAAGTGTCGAGCTGGACCACCATGGGCAACTCTGAAAATGTGGAAAATATTCTAAGTGTCGAGCAGATCACCATGGGACACCCTCAAAATGTTGAAAATATTCTAAGTGTCAAGTGGATCACCATGGGCTCACCCAAAAGTGGATCACCATGGGCCCCATTCATTTCAATGGGATTTGGATCACCATGGGCTTACTCGCAAAGTTGACTCAATTCTCTGAGTCGAGGCGTGCGAATTTTGTGAGGCGAGTTGAGCACCTCCCGCAGCATATATAGGAGAGGCACTTTCGAAGCTTCTTCCATGGAGTTCGAATGAGGTTTCTTATCCGAGATGACCTCGCCTCTCCCGGACACGGCAAGAGAGGGACGCCCCGGTGAGGGCCTCCAGGGTGGCCACGCTCCACCCCGACAGGCTCCTCACACC
>JAXIVH010000357.1:65000-67500 GCA_036785325.1 Urophycis tenuis | reverse complement strand
CCATGTGAAAAGGCCCAGGGCCCAGGGCCCCCTATGGGCCTATAGGGCCGGGGCCACCTTGGTCCCCCATGGGCTGAGGCCCCCCCATCAGACCCCCGGGGGTGGGCAAGGTCCCAGGGGTCCCAGGGCCCCACACCGGCCTGGCCCCCCACGGTTGCGGGTTACACATCTGCCCGGACCACCATGGACCACTATGGGTAGGCCCCGCTCACCCTGGGTCCACGCGAAAAGGCCCAGGGCCCAGGCTCCCCTATGGGCCTATAGGGCCGGGACCACCTTGGTCCCCCATGGGCTGAGGCCCCCCCATCAGACCCCCGGGGGTGGGCAAGGTCCCAGGGGTCCCAGGGCCCCACACCGGCCTGGTCCCCCACGGTTGCGGGCTACACATCTGCCCAGACCACCATGGACCACTATGGGTAGGCCCCGCTCACCCTGGGTCCGTGCGAAAAGCCCCCGGGCCCAGGGCCCCCTGTGGGCCTATAGGGCCGGGACCACCTCGGTCCCCCATGGGCTGAGGCCCCCCCATCGGACCCCCGGGGGTGGGCCAGGTCCCAGGGGACCCAGGGCCCCACACCGGCCTGGTCCCCCACGCTTGCGGGCTTCATATCTGCGTGGACCACCACGGACCACTATGGGTAGGCCCCGCTCACCCTGGGTCCATGCGAAAAGGCCCAGGGCCCAGGCTCCCCTATGGGCCTATAGGGCCGGGACCACCTTGGTCCCCCATGGGCTGAGGCCCCCCCATCGGACCCCCGGGGGTGGGCCAGGTCCCAGGGCTCCCAGGGCCCCGCACCGGCCTGGTCCCCCATGGTTGTGGGCTTCATATCTGCTTGGACCACCACGGACCACCATGGACCACTATGGGTAGGCCCCGCTCACCCTGGGTCCATGCGAAAAGGCCCAGGGCCCAGGCTCCCCTATGGGCCTATAGGGCCGGGACCACCCTGGTCCCCCATGGGCTGAGGCCCCCCCATCGGACCCCCGGGGGTGGGCCAGGTCCCAGGGCTCCCAGGGCCCCGCACCGGCCTGGTCCCCCATGGTTGTGGGCTTCATATCTGCTTGGACCACCACGGACCACCATGGACCACTATGGATAGGCCCCGCTCACCCTGGGTCCATGCGAAAAGGCCCAGGGCCCAGGCTCCCCTATGGGCCTATAGGGCCGGGACCACCCTGGTCCCCCATGGGCTGAGGCCCCCCCATCGGACCCCCGGGGGTGGGCCAGGTCCCAGGGCTCCCAGGGCCCCGCACCGGCCTGGTCCCCCATGGTTGTGGGCTTCATATCTGCTTGGACCACCACGGACCACCATGGACCACTATGGGTAGGCCCCGCTCACCCTGGGTCCATGCGAAAAGGCCCAGGGCCCAGGCTCCCCTATGGGCCTATAGGGCCGGGACCACCCTGGTCCCCCATGGGCTGAGGCCCCCCCATCGGACCCCCGGGGGTGGGCCAGGTCCCAGGGCTCCCAGGGCCCCGCACCGGCCTGGTCCCCCATGGTTGTGGGCTTCATATCTGCTTGGACCACCACGGACCACCATGGACCACTATGGGTAGGCCCCGCTCACCCTGGGTCCATGCGAAAAGGCCCAGGGCCCAGGCTCCCCTATGGGCCTATAGGGCCGGGACCACCCTGGTCCCCCATGGGCTGAGGCCCCCCCATCGGACCCCCGGGGGTGGGCCAGGTCCCAGGGCTCCCAGGGCCCCGCACCGGCCTGGTCCCCCATGGTTGTGGGCTTCATATCTGCTTGGACCACCACGGACCACCACGGACCACTATGGGTAAGCCCCATTCACAATGGGCCTAGCTGAAAACGATGAAAATATTCAAAGTGTCCCAGCAGACCACCAACTCTGAAAGTGGTGAAAAATATTCTAAGTGTCGAGCTGGACCACCATGGGACTCAGTGGACCACCATGGGGCTGGACCACCATGGGTTGGATCACCATGGGCCCGGACCACCATGGGCCCGGACCACCATGGGTAACTCTGAAAGTGGTGAAAAATATTCTAAGTGTCGAGCTGGACCACCATGGGACTCAGTGGACCACCATGGGGCTGGACCACCATGGGTTGGACCACCATGGGCCCGGACCACCATGGGTACGGACCACCATGGGTAACTCTGAAAGTGGTGAAAAATATTCTAAGTGTCGAGCTGGACCACCATGGGACTCAGTGGACCACCATGGGGCTGGACCACCATGGGTTGGATCACCATGGGCCCGGACCACCATGGGTACGGACCACCATGGGTAACTCTGAAAGTGGTGGAAAATATTCTAAGTGTCGAGCTGGACCACCATGGGAAACTCTGAAAGTGGTGGAAAATATTCTAAGTGTCGAGCTGGACCACCATGGGAAACTCTGAAAGTGGTGGAAAATATTCTAAGTGTCGAGCTGGACCACCATGGGAAACTCTGAAAGTGGTGGAAAATATTCTAAGTGTCGAGCTGGACCACCATGGGAAACTCTGAAAGTGGTGGAAAATATTCTAAGTG
>JAXIVH010000357.1:52500-55000 GCA_036785325.1 Urophycis tenuis | reverse complement strand
CAACGTGGGTCCACGTGAAAACAACCCAGGCCCACACAGCCCCCCTATGGGCCTAGAGGGCCAGGACCACCGTGGGCCCCCGTGGGTAAAGTCCCCCCATCAGACCGCCGGGGGTGGGCCAGGTCCCAGGGGACCCAGGGCCCCACACCGGCTTGCCCCCCCACGGTTGTGGGCGAAGGATCTACGTGGAGCACCATGTACCACCGGCATAGACAGCAACGGGCAAGCCCCGCTCACCCTGGGTCCGTGCGAAAAGCCCCCGGGCCCAGGGCCCCCTGTGGGCCTATAGGGCCGGGGCCACC
The DNA here is from genome assembly GCA_036785325.1 of Urophycis tenuis. Taxonomy (NCBI): domain Eukaryota; kingdom Metazoa; phylum Chordata; class Actinopteri; order Gadiformes; family Phycidae; genus Urophycis; species Urophycis tenuis. Next base: position 54,698 of record JAXIVH010000357.1, on the reverse strand, counting down.
TCGGTCCACCATGGGCTGAGGCCCCCCCATCGGACCCCCGGGGGTGGGCCAGGTCCCAGGGGTCCCAAGGCCCCACACCGGCCTGGTCCCCCACGGTTGCGGGCTACACATCTGCGTGGACCACCACGGACCACTATGGGTAGGCCCCGCTCACCCTGGGTCCATGCGAAAAGCCCCCGGGCCCAGGGCCCCCTGTGGGCCTATAGGGCCGGGGCCACCTTGGTCCCCCATGGGCTGAGGCCCCCCCATCGGACCCCCGGGGGTGGGCCAGGTCCCAGGGGTCCCAAGGCCCCACACCGGCCTGGTCCCCCACGCTTGCGGGCTACACATCTGCGTGGACCACCACGGACCACTATGGGTAGGCCCCGCTCACCCTGGGTCCATGTGAAAAGGCCCAGGGCCCAGGGCCCCCTATGGGCCTATAGGGCCGGGGCCACCTTGGTCCCCCATGGGCTGAGGCCCCCCCATCAGACCCCCGGGGGTGGGCAAGGTCCCAGGGGTCCCAGGGCCCCACACCGGCCTGGCCCCCCACGGTTGCGGGTTACACATCTGCCCGGACCACCATGGACCACTATGGGTAGGCCCCGCTCACCCTGGGTCCACGCGAAAAGGCCCAGGGCCCAGGCTCCCCTATGGGCCTATAGGGCCGGGACCACCTTGGTCCCCCATGGGCTGAGGCCCCCCCATCAGACCCCCGGGGGTGGGCAAGGTCCCAGGGGTCCCAGGGCCCCACACCGGCCTGGTCCCCCACGGTTGCGGGCTACACATCTGCCCAGACCACCATGGACCACTATGGGTAGGCCCCGCTCACCCTGGGTCCGTGCGAAAAGCCCCCGGGCCCAGGGCCCCCTGTGGGCCTATAGGGCCGGGACCACCTCGGTCCCCCATGGGCTGAGGCCCCCCCATCGGACCCCCGGGGGTGGGCCAGGTCCCAGGGGACCCAGGGCCCCACACCGGCCTGGTCCCCCACGCTTGCGGGCTTCATATCTGCGTGGACCACCACGGACCACTATGGGTAGGCCCCGCTCACCCTGGGTCCATGCGAAAAGGCCCAGGGCCCAGGCTCCCCTATGGGCCTATAGGGCCGGGACCACCTTGGTCCCCCATGGGCTGAGGCCCCCCCATCGGACCCCCGGGGGTGGGCCAGGTCCCAGGGCTCCCAGGGCCCCGCACCGGCCTGGTCCCCCATGGTTGTGGGCTTCATATCTGCTTGGACCACCACGGACCACCATGGACCACTATGGGTAGGCCCCGCTCACCCTGGGTCCATGCGAAAAGGCCCAGGGCCCAGGCTCCCCTATGGGCCTATAGGGCCGGGACCACCCTGGTCCCCCATGGGCTGAGGCCCCCCCATCGGACCCCCGGGGGTGGGCCAGGTCCCAGGGCTCCCAGGGCCCCGCACCGGCCTGGTCCCCCATGGTTGTGGGCTTCATATCTGCTTGGACCACCACGGACCACCATGGACCACTATGGATAGGCCCCGCTCACCCTGGGTCCATGCGAAAAGGCCCAGGGCCCAGGCTCCCCTATGGGCCTATAGGGCCGGGACCACCCTGGTCCCCCATGGGCTGAGGCCCCCCCATCGGACCCCCGGGGGTGGGCCAGGTCCCAGGGCTCCCAGGGCCCCGCACCGGCCTGGTCCCCCATGGTTGTGGGCTTCATATCTGCTTGGACCACCACGGACCACCATGGACCACTATGGGTAGGCCCCGCTCACCCTGGGTCCATGCGAAAAGGCCCAGGGCCCAGGCTCCCCTATGGGCCTATAGGGCCGGGACCACCCTGGTCCCCCATGGGCTGAGGCCCCCCCATCGGACCCCCGGGGGTGGGCCAGGTCCCAGGGCTCCCAGGGCCCCGCACCGGCCTGGTCCCCCATGGTTGTGGGCTTCATATCTGCTTGGACCACCACGGACCACCATGGACCACTATGGGTAGGCCCCGCTCACCCTGGGTCCATGCGAAAAGGCCCAGGGCCCAGGCTCCCCTATGGGCCTATAGGGCCGGGACCACCCTGGTCCCCCATGGGCTGAGGCCCCCCCATCGGACCCCCGGGGGTGGGCCAGGTCCCAGGGCTCCCAGGGCCCCGCACCGGCCTGGTCCCCCATGGTTGTGGGCTTCATATCTGCTTGGACCACCACGGACCACCACGGACCACTATGGGTAAGCCCCATTCACAATGGGCCTAGCTGAAAACGATG
>JAXIVH010000357.1:37500-42500 GCA_036785325.1 Urophycis tenuis | reverse complement strand
CCTGCTTAGCTTCCGAGATCAGACGAGATCGGGCGTGTTCAGGGCGGTATGGCCGTAGGCGCTTTTGGATGAGGCACACGGGCACTTGTAGTAGCGGTGGTGGTGGTGGTGGTGGTGGTGGTGGTGGTGGTGGTGGTGGTGGTGGTGGTGGTGGTGGTGGTGGTGGTGTTGGTGGGGGTGGATGTAGGGTGGGTACTCTTGCTGGGTACTGTGTCCGCGTGTGGTGCCCTCTCCCTGGGACGGGCGCTGCTGGTGGGTGGTGGTGGTGGTGGTGGTGGTGGTGGTGGTGGTGGGGGTGGATGTAGGGTGGGTACTCTTGCTGGCTACTGTGTCCGCGTGTGGTGCCCTCTCCCTGGGACGGGCGCTGCTGGTGGGTGGTGGTGGTGGTGGTGGTGGTGGGGGTGGATGTAGGGTGAGTACTCTTGCTGGCTACTGTGTCCGCGTGTGTGGTGGCCTCTCCCTGGGACGGGCGCTGCTGGTGGGTGGTGGTGGTGGTGGTGGTGGTGGTGGTGGTGGTGGTGGGGGTGGTGGTGGATGTAGGGTGGGTACTCTTGCTGGCTACTGTGTCCGCGTGTGGTGCCCTCTCCCTGGGACGGGCGCTGCTGGTGGGTGGTGGTGGTGGTGGTGCCGGTGCTAGTAATAGTACTATGTTCCATGTGGACCACCATGGGCAAGCCCTATTCAACGTGGGTCCACGTGAAAACAACCCAGGCCCACACAGCCCCCCTATGGGCCTAGAGGGCCAGGACCACCGTGGGCCCCCGTGGGTAAAGTCCCCCCATCAGACCGCCGGGGGTGGGCCAGGTCCCAGGGGACCCAGGGCCCCACACCGGCTTGCCCCCCCACGGTTGTGGGCGAAGGATCTACGTGGAGCACCATGTACCACCGGCATAGACAGCAACGGGCAAGCCCCGCTCACCCTGGGTCCGTGCGAAAAGCCCCCGGGCCCAGGGCCCCCTGTGGGCCTATAGGGCCGGGGCCACCTCGGTCCACCATGGGCTGAGGCCCCCCCATCGGACCCCCGGGGGTGGGCCAGGTCCCAGGGGTCCCAAGGCCCCACACCGGCCTGGTCCCCCACGGTTGCGGGCTACACATCTGCGTGGACCACCACGGACCACTATGGGTAGGCCCCGCTCACCCTGGGTCCATGCGAAAAGCCCCCGGGCCCAGGGCCCCCTGTGGGCCTATAGGGCCGGGGCCACCTTGGTCCCCCATGGGCTGAGGCCCCCCCATCGGACCCCCGGGGGTGGGCCAGGTCCCAGGGGTCCCAAGGCCCCACACCGGCCTGGTCCCCCACGCTTGCGGGCTACACATCTGCGTGGACCACCACGGACCACTATGGGTAGGCCCCGCTCACCCTGGGTCCATGTGAAAAGGCCCAGGGCCCAGGGCCCCCTATGGGCCTATAGGGCCGGGGCCACCTTGGTCCCCCATGGGCTGAGGCCCCCCCATCAGACCCCCGGGGGTGGGCAAGGTCCCAGGGGTCCCAGGGCCCCACACCGGCCTGGCCCCCCACGGTTGCGGGTTACACATCTGCCCGGACCACCATGGACCACTATGGGTAGGCCCCGCTCACCCTGGGTCCACGCGAAAAGGCCCAGGGCCCAGGCTCCCCTATGGGCCTATAGGGCCGGGACCACCTTGGTCCCCCATGGGCTGAGGCCCCCCCATCAGACCCCCGGGGGTGGGCAAGGTCCCAGGGGTCCCAGGGCCCCACACCGGCCTGGTCCCCCACGGTTGCGGGCTACACATCTGCCCAGACCACCATGGACCACTATGGGTAGGCCCCGCTCACCCTGGGTCCGTGCGAAAAGCCCCCGGGCCCAGGGCCCCCTGTGGGCCTATAGGGCCGGGACCACCTCGGTCCCCCATGGGCTGAGGCCCCCCCATCGGACCCCCGGGGGTGGGCCAGGTCCCAGGGGACCCAGGGCCCCACACCGGCCTGGTCCCCCACGCTTGCGGGCTTCATATCTGCGTGGACCACCACGGACCACTATGGGTAGGCCCCGCTCACCCTGGGTCCATGCGAAAAGGCCCAGGGCCCAGGCTCCCCTATGGGCCTATAGGGCCGGGACCACCTTGGTCCCCCATGGGCTGAGGCCCCCCCATCGGACCCCCGGGGGTGGGCCAGGTCCCAGGGCTCCCAGGGCCCCGCACCGGCCTGGTCCCCCATGGTTGTGGGCTTCATATCTGCTTGGACCACCACGGACCACCATGGACCACTATGGGTAGGCCCCGCTCACCCTGGGTCCATGCGAAAAGGCCCAGGGCCCAGGCTCCCCTATGGGCCTATAGGGCCGGGACCACCCTGGTCCCCCATGGGCTGAGGCCCCCCCATCGGACCCCCGGGGGTGGGCCAGGTCCCAGGGCTCCCAGGGCCCCGCACCGGCCTGGTCCCCCATGGTTGTGGGCTTCATATCTGCTTGGACCACCACGGACCACCATGGACCACTATGGATAGGCCCCGCTCACCCTGGGTCCATGCGAAAAGGCCCAGGGCCCAGGCTCCCCTATGGGCCTATAGGGCCGGGACCACCCTGGTCCCCCATGGGCTGAGGCCCCCCCATCGGACCCCCGGGGGTGGGCCAGGTCCCAGGGCTCCCAGGGCCCCGCACCGGCCTGGTCCCCCATGGTTGTGGGCTTCATATCTGCTTGGACCACCACGGACCACCATGGACCACTATGGGTAGGCCCCGCTCACCCTGGGTCCATGCGAAAAGGCCCAGGGCCCAGGCTCCCCTATGGGCCTATAGGGCCGGGACCACCCTGGTCCCCCATGGGCTGAGGCCCCCCCATCGGACCCCCGGGGGTGGGCCAGGTCCCAGGGCTCCCAGGGCCCCGCACCGGCCTGGTCCCCCATGGTTGTGGGCTTCATATCTGCTTGGACCACCACGGACCACCATGGACCACTATGGGTAGGCCCCGCTCACCCTGGGTCCATGCGAAAAGGCCCAGGGCCCAGGCTCCCCTATGGGCCTATAGGGCCGGGACCACCCTGGTCCCCCATGGGCTGAGGCCCCCCCATCGGACCCCCGGGGGTGGGCCAGGTCCCAGGGCTCCCAGGGCCCCGCACCGGCCTGGTCCCCCATGGTTGTGGGCTTCATATCTGCTTGGACCACCACGGACCACCACGGACCACTATGGGTAAGCCCCATTCACAATGGGCCTAGCTGAAAACGATGAAAATATTCAAAGTGTCCCAGCAGACCACCAACTCTGAAAGTGGTGAAAAATATTCTAAGTGTCGAGCTGGACCACCATGGGACTCAGTGGACCACCATGGGGCTGGACCACCATGGGTTGGATCACCATGGGCCCGGACCACCATGGGCCCGGACCACCATGGGTAACTCTGAAAGTGGTGAAAAATATTCTAAGTGTCGAGCTGGACCACCATGGGACTCAGTGGACCACCATGGGGCTGGACCACCATGGGTTGGACCACCATGGGCCCGGACCACCATGGGTACGGACCACCATGGGTAACTCTGAAAGTGGTGAAAAATATTCTAAGTGTCGAGCTGGACCACCATGGGACTCAGTGGACCACCATGGGGCTGGACCACCATGGGTTGGATCACCATGGGCCCGGACCACCATGGGTACGGACCACCATGGGTAACTCTGAAAGTGGTGGAAAATATTCTAAGTGTCGAGCTGGACCACCATGGGAAACTCTGAAAGTGGTGGAAAATATTCTAAGTGTCGAGCTGGACCACCATGGGAAACTCTGAAAGTGGTGGAAAATATTCTAAGTGTCGAGCTGGACCACCATGGGAAACTCTGAAAGTGGTGGAAAATATTCTAAGTGTCGAGCTGGACCACCATGGGAAACTCTGAAAGTGGTGGAAAATATTCTAAGTGTCGAGCTGGACCACCATGGGAAACTCTGAAAGTGGTGGAAAATATTCTAAGTGTCGAGCTGGACCACCATGGGAAACTCTGAAAGTGGTGGAAAATATTCTAAGTGTCGAGCTGGACCACCATGGGAAACTCTGAAAGTGGTGGAAAATATTCTAAGTGTCGAGCTGGACCACCATGGGAAACTCTGAAAGTGGTGGAAAATATTCTAAGTGTCGAGCTGGACCACCATGGGAAACTCTGAAAGTGGTGAAAAATATTCTAAGTGTCGAGCTGGACCACCATGGGCAACTCTGAAAATGTGGAAAATATTCTAAGTGTCGAGCAGATCACCATGGGACACCCTCAAAATGTTGAAAATATTCTAAGTGTCAAGTGGATCACCATGGGCTCACCCAAAAGTGGATCACCATGGGCCCCATTCATTTCAATGGGATTTGGATCACCATGGGCTTACTCGCAAAGTTGACTCAATTCTCTGAGTCGAGGCGTGCGAATTTTGTGAGGCGAGTTGAGCACCTCCCGCAGCATATATAGGAGAGGCACTTTCGAAGCTTCTTCCATGGAGTTCGAATGAGGTTTCTTATCCGAGATGACCTCGCCTCTCCCGGACACGGCAAGAGAGGGACGCCCCGGTGAGGGCCTCCAGGGTGGCCACGCTCCACCCCGACAGGCTCCTCACACCAGCGTCCCCCCAGACCCCCCGGACCCCCCCGGACCCGGTCTCCCAACGTTTTGGAGGACCGGTGAATAACTCACGTTTGAAAGAGACCCGAGTCGCCCCGTCTGCCCAGGTTGTCCTACCAGGCCGGGCCGTGGTTGAGGAGAGTCCGGAGCCCGACCAGACGCACCCGCCCCGGGTTGTGGCCTAAGTCGATCCGGTCCCCCCGATCGCCACGGTTCTTCCGAAGCGTACGTTTCTCAAACAGCCGATTTTACCAAACACCGTTTGTCAGAGTGAGGAGCGGCCGGCGTCGGCCCTCCCCGGCGGCACGGTGCACACCCCAGACCCGAGCCCAGCCCCCCAGGACCGGACCCGAGGGGGAACAGCCGTCGGATCGAACCAACGGACGGTAGGAGGGATGCAGGCTGGCCAGCCGGCCCCGGCATGACCCGACGGTGGTGCGCACTCACCAGGG
>JAXIVH010000357.1:25000-27500 GCA_036785325.1 Urophycis tenuis | reverse complement strand
CGGGCCCAGGGCCCCCTGTGGGCCTATAGGGCCGGGACCACCTCGGTCCCCCATGGGCTGAGGCCCCCCCATCGGACCCCCGGGGGTGGGCCAGGTCCCAGGGGACCCAGGGCCCCACACCGGCCTGGTCCCCCACGCTTGCGGGCTTCATATCTGCGTGGACCACCACGGACCACTATGGGTAGGCCCCGCTCACCCTGGGTCCATGCGAAAAGGCCCAGGGCCCAGGCTCCCCTATGGGCCTATAGGGCCGGGACCACCTTGGTCCCCCATGGGCTGAGGCCCCCCCATCGGACCCCCGGGGGTGGGCCAGGTCCCAGGGCTCCCAGGGCCCCGCACCGGCCTGGTCCCCCATGGTTGTGGGCTTCATATCTGCTTGGACCACCACGGACCACCATGGACCACTATGGGTAGGCCCCGCTCACCCTGGGTCCATGCGAAAAGGCCCAGGGCCCAGGCTCCCCTATGGGCCTATAGGGCCGGGACCACCCTGGTCCCCCATGGGCTGAGGCCCCCCCATCGGACCCCCGGGGGTGGGCCAGGTCCCAGGGCTCCCAGGGCCCCGCACCGGCCTGGTCCCCCATGGTTGTGGGCTTCATATCTGCTTGGACCACCACGGACCACCATGGACCACTATGGATAGGCCCCGCTCACCCTGGGTCCATGCGAAAAGGCCCAGGGCCCAGGCTCCCCTATGGGCCTATAGGGCCGGGACCACCCTGGTCCCCCATGGGCTGAGGCCCCCCCATCGGACCCCCGGGGGTGGGCCAGGTCCCAGGGCTCCCAGGGCCCCGCACCGGCCTGGTCCCCCATGGTTGTGGGCTTCATATCTGCTTGGACCACCACGGACCACCATGGACCACTATGGGTAGGCCCCGCTCACCCTGGGTCCATGCGAAAAGGCCCAGGGCCCAGGCTCCCCTATGGGCCTATAGGGCCGGGACCACCCTGGTCCCCCATGGGCTGAGGCCCCCCCATCGGACCCCCGGGGGTGGGCCAGGTCCCAGGGCTCCCAGGGCCCCGCACCGGCCTGGTCCCCCATGGTTGTGGGCTTCATATCTGCTTGGACCACCACGGACCACCATGGACCACTATGGGTAGGCCCCGCTCACCCTGGGTCCATGCGAAAAGGCCCAGGGCCCAGGCTCCCCTATGGGCCTATAGGGCCGGGACCACCCTGGTCCCCCATGGGCTGAGGCCCCCCCATCGGACCCCCGGGGGTGGGCCAGGTCCCAGGGCTCCCAGGGCCCCGCACCGGCCTGGTCCCCCATGGTTGTGGGCTTCATATCTGCTTGGACCACCACGGACCACCACGGACCACTATGGGTAAGCCCCATTCACAATGGGCCTAGCTGAAAACGATGAAAATATTCAAAGTGTCCCAGCAGACCACCAACTCTGAAAGTGGTGAAAAATATTCTAAGTGTCGAGCTGGACCACCATGGGACTCAGTGGACCACCATGGGGCTGGACCACCATGGGTTGGATCACCATGGGCCCGGACCACCATGGGCCCGGACCACCATGGGTAACTCTGAAAGTGGTGAAAAATATTCTAAGTGTCGAGCTGGACCACCATGGGACTCAGTGGACCACCATGGGGCTGGACCACCATGGGTTGGACCACCATGGGCCCGGACCACCATGGGTACGGACCACCATGGGTAACTCTGAAAGTGGTGAAAAATATTCTAAGTGTCGAGCTGGACCACCATGGGACTCAGTGGACCACCATGGGGCTGGACCACCATGGGTTGGATCACCATGGGCCCGGACCACCATGGGTACGGACCACCATGGGTAACTCTGAAAGTGGTGGAAAATATTCTAAGTGTCGAGCTGGACCACCATGGGAAACTCTGAAAGTGGTGGAAAATATTCTAAGTGTCGAGCTGGACCACCATGGGAAACTCTGAAAGTGGTGGAAAATATTCTAAGTGTCGAGCTGGACCACCATGGGAAACTCTGAAAGTGGTGGAAAATATTCTAAGTGTCGAGCTGGACCACCATGGGAAACTCTGAAAGTGGTGGAAAATATTCTAAGTGTCGAGCTGGACCACCATGGGAAACTCTGAAAGTGGTGGAAAATATTCTAAGTGTCGAGCTGGACCACCATGGGAAACTCTGAAAGTGGTGGAAAATATTCTAAGTGTCGAGCTGGACCACCATGGGAAACTCTGAAAGTGGTGGAAAATATTCTAAGTGTCGAGCTGGACCACCATGGGAAACTCTGAAAGTGGTGGAAAATATTCTAAGTGTCGAGCTGGACCACCATGGGAAACTCTGAAAGTGGTGAAAAATATTCTAAGTGTCGAGCTGGACCACCATGGGCAACTCTGAAAATGTGGAAAATATTCTAAGTGTCGAGCAGATCACCATGGGACACCCTCAAAATGTTGAAAATATTCTAAGTGTCAAGTGGATCACCATGGGCTCACCCAAAAGTGGATCACCATGGGCCCCATTCATTTCAATGGGATTTGGATCACCATGGGCTTAC
>JAXIVH010000357.1:12500-15000 GCA_036785325.1 Urophycis tenuis | reverse complement strand
ACCCTGGGTCCATGCGAAAAGCCCCCGGGCCCAGGGCCCCCTGTGGGCCTATAGGGCCGGGGCCACCTTGGTCCCCCATGGGCTGAGGCCCCCCCATCGGACCCCCGGGGGTGGGCCAGGTCCCAGGGGTCCCAAGGCCCCACACCGGCCTGGTCCCCCACGCTTGCGGGCTACACATCTGCGTGGACCACCACGGACCACTATGGGTAGGCCCCGCTCACCCTGGGTCCATGTGAAAAGGCCCAGGGCCCAGGGCCCCCTATGGGCCTATAGGGCCGGGGCCACCTTGGTCCCCCATGGGCTGAGGCCCCCCCATCAGACCCCCGGGGGTGGGCAAGGTCCCAGGGGTCCCAGGGCCCCACACCGGCCTGGCCCCCCACGGTTGCGGGTTACACATCTGCCCGGACCACCATGGACCACTATGGGTAGGCCCCGCTCACCCTGGGTCCACGCGAAAAGGCCCAGGGCCCAGGCTCCCCTATGGGCCTATAGGGCCGGGACCACCTTGGTCCCCCATGGGCTGAGGCCCCCCCATCAGACCCCCGGGGGTGGGCAAGGTCCCAGGGGTCCCAGGGCCCCACACCGGCCTGGTCCCCCACGGTTGCGGGCTACACATCTGCCCAGACCACCATGGACCACTATGGGTAGGCCCCGCTCACCCTGGGTCCGTGCGAAAAGCCCCCGGGCCCAGGGCCCCCTGTGGGCCTATAGGGCCGGGACCACCTCGGTCCCCCATGGGCTGAGGCCCCCCCATCGGACCCCCGGGGGTGGGCCAGGTCCCAGGGGACCCAGGGCCCCACACCGGCCTGGTCCCCCACGCTTGCGGGCTTCATATCTGCGTGGACCACCACGGACCACTATGGGTAGGCCCCGCTCACCCTGGGTCCATGCGAAAAGGCCCAGGGCCCAGGCTCCCCTATGGGCCTATAGGGCCGGGACCACCTTGGTCCCCCATGGGCTGAGGCCCCCCCATCGGACCCCCGGGGGTGGGCCAGGTCCCAGGGCTCCCAGGGCCCCGCACCGGCCTGGTCCCCCATGGTTGTGGGCTTCATATCTGCTTGGACCACCACGGACCACCATGGACCACTATGGGTAGGCCCCGCTCACCCTGGGTCCATGCGAAAAGGCCCAGGGCCCAGGCTCCCCTATGGGCCTATAGGGCCGGGACCACCCTGGTCCCCCATGGGCTGAGGCCCCCCCATCGGACCCCCGGGGGTGGGCCAGGTCCCAGGGCTCCCAGGGCCCCGCACCGGCCTGGTCCCCCATGGTTGTGGGCTTCATATCTGCTTGGACCACCACGGACCACCATGGACCACTATGGATAGGCCCCGCTCACCCTGGGTCCATGCGAAAAGGCCCAGGGCCCAGGCTCCCCTATGGGCCTATAGGGCCGGGACCACCCTGGTCCCCCATGGGCTGAGGCCCCCCCATCGGACCCCCGGGGGTGGGCCAGGTCCCAGGGCTCCCAGGGCCCCGCACCGGCCTGGTCCCCCATGGTTGTGGGCTTCATATCTGCTTGGACCACCACGGACCACCATGGACCACTATGGGTAGGCCCCGCTCACCCTGGGTCCATGCGAAAAGGCCCAGGGCCCAGGCTCCCCTATGGGCCTATAGGGCCGGGACCACCCTGGTCCCCCATGGGCTGAGGCCCCCCCATCGGACCCCCGGGGGTGGGCCAGGTCCCAGGGCTCCCAGGGCCCCGCACCGGCCTGGTCCCCCATGGTTGTGGGCTTCATATCTGCTTGGACCACCACGGACCACCATGGACCACTATGGGTAGGCCCCGCTCACCCTGGGTCCATGCGAAAAGGCCCAGGGCCCAGGCTCCCCTATGGGCCTATAGGGCCGGGACCACCCTGGTCCCCCATGGGCTGAGGCCCCCCCATCGGACCCCCGGGGGTGGGCCAGGTCCCAGGGCTCCCAGGGCCCCGCACCGGCCTGGTCCCCCATGGTTGTGGGCTTCATATCTGCTTGGACCACCACGGACCACCACGGACCACTATGGGTAAGCCCCATTCACAATGGGCCTAGCTGAAAACGATGAAAATATTCAAAGTGTCCCAGCAGACCACCAACTCTGAAAGTGGTGAAAAATATTCTAAGTGTCGAGCTGGACCACCATGGGACTCAGTGGACCACCATGGGGCTGGACCACCATGGGTTGGATCACCATGGGCCCGGACCACCATGGGCCCGGACCACCATGGGTAACTCTGAAAGTGGTGAAAAATATTCTAAGTGTCGAGCTGGACCACCATGGGACTCAGTGGACCACCATGGGGCTGGACCACCATGGGTTGGACCACCATGGGCCCGGACCACCATGGGTACGGACCACCATGGGTAACTCTGAAAGTGGTGAAAAATATTCTAAGTGTCGAGCTGGACCACCATGGGACTCAGTGGACCACCATGGGGCTGGACCACCATGGGTTGGATCACCATGGGCCCGGACCACCATGGGTACGGACCACCATGGGTAACTCTGAAAGTGGTG
>JAXIVH010000357.1:0-2500 GCA_036785325.1 Urophycis tenuis | reverse complement strand
CTCTCCCTGGGACGGGCGCTGCTGGTGGGTGGTGGTGGTGGTGGTGGTGGTGGTGGTGGTGGTGGTGGGGGTGGTGGTGGATGTAGGGTGGGTACTCTTGCTGGCTACTGTGTCCGCGTGTGGTGCCCTCTCCCTGGGACGGGCGCTGCTGGTGGGTGGTGGTGGTGGTGGTGCCGGTGCTAGTAATAGTACTATGTTCCATGTGGACCACCATGGGCAAGCCCTATTCAACGTGGGTCCACGTGAAAACAACCCAGGCCCACACAGCCCCCCTATGGGCCTAGAGGGCCAGGACCACCGTGGGCCCCCGTGGGTAAAGTCCCCCCATCAGACCGCCGGGGGTGGGCCAGGTCCCAGGGGACCCAGGGCCCCACACCGGCTTGCCCCCCCACGGTTGTGGGCGAAGGATCTACGTGGAGCACCATGTACCACCGGCATAGACAGCAACGGGCAAGCCCCGCTCACCCTGGGTCCGTGCGAAAAGCCCCCGGGCCCAGGGCCCCCTGTGGGCCTATAGGGCCGGGGCCACCTCGGTCCACCATGGGCTGAGGCCCCCCCATCGGACCCCCGGGGGTGGGCCAGGTCCCAGGGGTCCCAAGGCCCCACACCGGCCTGGTCCCCCACGGTTGCGGGCTACACATCTGCGTGGACCACCACGGACCACTATGGGTAGGCCCCGCTCACCCTGGGTCCATGCGAAAAGCCCCCGGGCCCAGGGCCCCCTGTGGGCCTATAGGGCCGGGGCCACCTTGGTCCCCCATGGGCTGAGGCCCCCCCATCGGACCCCCGGGGGTGGGCCAGGTCCCAGGGGTCCCAAGGCCCCACACCGGCCTGGTCCCCCACGCTTGCGGGCTACACATCTGCGTGGACCACCACGGACCACTATGGGTAGGCCCCGCTCACCCTGGGTCCATGTGAAAAGGCCCAGGGCCCAGGGCCCCCTATGGGCCTATAGGGCCGGGGCCACCTTGGTCCCCCATGGGCTGAGGCCCCCCCATCAGACCCCCGGGGGTGGGCAAGGTCCCAGGGGTCCCAGGGCCCCACACCGGCCTGGCCCCCCACGGTTGCGGGTTACACATCTGCCCGGACCACCATGGACCACTATGGGTAGGCCCCGCTCACCCTGGGTCCACGCGAAAAGGCCCAGGGCCCAGGCTCCCCTATGGGCCTATAGGGCCGGGACCACCTTGGTCCCCCATGGGCTGAGGCCCCCCCATCAGACCCCCGGGGGTGGGCAAGGTCCCAGGGGTCCCAGGGCCCCACACCGGCCTGGTCCCCCACGGTTGCGGGCTACACATCTGCCCAGACCACCATGGACCACTATGGGTAGGCCCCGCTCACCCTGGGTCCGTGCGAAAAGCCCCCGGGCCCAGGGCCCCCTGTGGGCCTATAGGGCCGGGACCACCTCGGTCCCCCATGGGCTGAGGCCCCCCCATCGGACCCCCGGGGGTGGGCCAGGTCCCAGGGGACCCAGGGCCCCACACCGGCCTGGTCCCCCACGCTTGCGGGCTTCATATCTGCGTGGACCACCACGGACCACTATGGGTAGGCCCCGCTCACCCTGGGTCCATGCGAAAAGGCCCAGGGCCCAGGCTCCCCTATGGGCCTATAGGGCCGGGACCACCTTGGTCCCCCATGGGCTGAGGCCCCCCCATCGGACCCCCGGGGGTGGGCCAGGTCCCAGGGCTCCCAGGGCCCCGCACCGGCCTGGTCCCCCATGGTTGTGGGCTTCATATCTGCTTGGACCACCACGGACCACCATGGACCACTATGGGTAGGCCCCGCTCACCCTGGGTCCATGCGAAAAGGCCCAGGGCCCAGGCTCCCCTATGGGCCTATAGGGCCGGGACCACCCTGGTCCCCCATGGGCTGAGGCCCCCCCATCGGACCCCCGGGGGTGGGCCAGGTCCCAGGGCTCCCAGGGCCCCGCACCGGCCTGGTCCCCCATGGTTGTGGGCTTCATATCTGCTTGGACCACCACGGACCACCATGGACCACTATGGATAGGCCCCGCTCACCCTGGGTCCATGCGAAAAGGCCCAGGGCCCAGGCTCCCCTATGGGCCTATAGGGCCGGGACCACCCTGGTCCCCCATGGGCTGAGGCCCCCCCATCGGACCCCCGGGGGTGGGCCAGGTCCCAGGGCTCCCAGGGCCCCGCACCGGCCTGGTCCCCCATGGTTGTGGGCTTCATATCTGCTTGGACCACCACGGACCACCATGGACCACTATGGGTAGGCCCCGCTCACCCTGGGTCCATGCGAAAAGGCCCAGGGCCCAGGCTCCCCTATGGGCCTATAGGGCCGGGACCACCCTGGTCCCCCATGGGCTGAGGCCCCCCCATCGGACCCCCGGGGGTGGGCCAGGTCCCAGGGCTCCCAGGGCCCCGCACCGGCCTGGTCCCCCATGGTTGTGGGCTTCATATCTGCTTGGACCACCACGGACCACCATGGACCACTATGGGTAGGCCCCGCTCACCCTGGGTCCATGCGAAAAGGCCCA
>JAXIVH010000356.1:81238-130397 GCA_036785325.1 Urophycis tenuis | reverse complement strand
CCTCTTTCCCGGCGCTACAATATTTGCGCCGCCAGCTTCCACGACCGGTTTGATGCGGTTATTATAAAAGGCAAATGAACCCGCAATTGTTTTTTACAGAATCTGAGTCGCCAAATGGCCATGACTCGATTATTCAGATTTAGGCTACGGCCCCCGAGACCCCCCTCCCTGAAGAACTCCCCCCTCCCCTTTTCATGGGAACCCCTCTGCACTGAAGGAAGATCTGTGTGACAGACACACACAGCCACACACACACCCCTGCCAACTGGCTGAGTCACTGTAGCCTTTTTCTCATGTGGGTGTGTGTGTCTCAGCCATGTATAAATGGATGTGAGGGAACATAAATGCATGCGTAAGCTACGTATATGTCTGTATAATAACAGCTATATTCCCCCCTGCCTTGTGTGTGTATGTGTGTGTGTGCGCGCGCACACAGAGAGCTTCCGTAATAGCAACAGTCTCTCTCTCCTCTCTCTCTCTCCTCTCTCTCTCTCTCTCTCTCTCTCTCTCTCTCTCTCTCTCTCTCTCTCTCTCTCTCTCTCTCTCCTCTCTCTCTCTCTCCTCTCTCTCTCTCTCTCTCTCTCTCTCTCTCTCTCTCTCTCCTCTCTCTCTCTCTCTCTCATCTCTCTCTCTCTCTCTCTCTCTCTCTCTCTCTCTCTCTCTCTCTCTCTCTCTCTCTCTCTCTCTCTCTGCCAAAATAAAAGCCCCCCCAGGTCATGGCTCTCCTATGCTGAAACCCTGCTGGTAACTACAGCTGAGCACAGCATTAATCCCTGCTTAATATGACAGGATTTGTCCTTCCCTCCTGCCAGACATGTGTAGCCTGCCATCGGAGCAGCCTGCGTGCTGCAATCCGATACCACCGGAAAATACACACACGCAATAATGCACTAACATACACACACACACAATGCACTAACGTACACACGCACACACACGCAATGCACTAACGTACACACACACACGCAATGCACTAACGTACACACACACACACGCAATGCACTAACGTACACACACACATAAACGCAATGCACTAACGTACACACACACATAAACGCAATGCACTAACGTACACACACACAATGCACTAACGTACACACACACACGCAATAATGCACTAACGTACACATGCACACACACACAATGCACTTACGTACACACGCACACACACAATGCACTAACATACACACACACACACACAATGCACTAACGTACACACACACACAATGCACTAAGGTACACAAACACACACACACACAACATACACATACACACACACAATGCACCAACGTAGACACACACACATTGCAGAGACAGCGGAATGAGGGGGGCATGTGTGTGTGTGTGTGTGTGTGTGTGTCTGTGTCTGTGTGTCTTTGTGTGTATGTGTGTGTGTCTGTGTGTTCTGTGACACAGAACACTGTTTAGGTCATTTCTTAACCACAGTGTACAATGAATAAATGAAAAAAAACGACCACTCAGCAAAAAGTCTGCTTAAATACATTTAAAATCCAACCGTAACCAGATATTTTCGGATCGGCCAACGCCAGATTTAGAAGGCGCATCACTCCAGATTTCCGATGAACCTGTCTTGACATATTCCAGAAAGTTATTTAACCACGTCGTCATTTCATCCACGTTAATCAAGACGAGTTCAACCCAAACACATGCATGGCCCACATGGCCTACATGGCCCACATGGCCCACATGGCCTGCATGGCCCACATGGCCCTACCCTACATGGCCCACATGGCCTACCCTACATGGCACATGGCCTACCCTACATGGCACATGGCCCGCATGGCCTACCTGGCCCACATGGCCTACCCTACATGGCACATGGCCTACCCTACATGGCCCACATGGCCTACCCTACATGGCCTACATGGCCTACACGGCCCACATGGCCTACCCTACATGGCCCACATGGCCTACCCTACATGGCACATGGCCTACCCTACATGGCCCACATGGCCTGCATGGCCGACATGGCCTACATGGCCCACATGGCCTACATGGCCTACCCTACATGGCACATGGCCCACATGGCCTACCCTACATGGCACATGGCCCACATGGCCTATATGACCTACCCTACATGGCCTACCCTACATGGCTTACACTACATGGCCCACATGGCCCACAAAGCCTACATGGCCCACATGGCCCGCATGGCCCGCATGGCCCGCATGGCCCACATGGCCCGCATGGCCCACATAGCCTACATGGCCCGCATGGCCCATGGCCTACATGGCCCACATGGCCCACATGGCCTACATGGCCCACATGACCTACCCTACCCTGAACACCAGGAGGGTTCATCAGCCTAGGAGAGGTGTGTGTGTGTGTGTGCGTCTGTGTGTGTGTGTCGGGAAGAGCAGCATTCTGACAGATGGTGACCTAATACACGGACAGGGTCTTCACGAGCGAGAGAGAGAGTGACACACAAAGACAGGGGGGGGAGAGAGCGAGAGAGAGAGAGAGAGAGAGAGAGAGAGAGAGAGAGAGAGAGAGAGAGAGAGAGAGAGAGAGAGAGAGAGAGAGAGAGAGAGAGAGAGTCACACACAAAGACAGGGGGGAGAGAGCGAGCGAGAGGGACAGAGAGCGAGAGACCTCCTCCCTATGTAAAAGGGCCAGATGGGTGGGATTCTCATTACACTGATCTGATGAAGCAGCCCTCTCTGAAGAAACCATGCTGTGTGTGTGTATGTGTGTATGTGTGTATGTATGTATGTATGTATGTGTGTGTGTGTGTGTGTGTATGTGTGTGTGTGTGTATGTATGTGTGTGTGCGCCTGCGTGTGTGTATATGTGTGTGTGTGTGTATGTGTGTGTGTGTGTATGTGTGTGTGTGTGTGTATGTATGTGTGTGTGCGCCTGCGTGTGTGTGTATGTGTGTGTGTGTGTGTGTGTGTACATGTGTGTGTGCGCCTGCGTGTGTGTATATGTGTGTGTGTGTGTGTGTGTGTGTGTGTGTGTGTGTGTGTATGTGTGTGTGTGTGTGTGTATGTATGTGTGTGTGCGCCTGTGTGTGTGTATATGTGTGTATGTGTGTGTGTGTGTGTGTGTGTGTGTGTGTATGTGTGTGTGTGTATACTGTATGTGTGTGTGTATATGTATGTATGTGTGTATGAGGGACCCAGTGTGTTCAGAGATGGATGAATGAATGAATGAATGAATGACTCCCCTCCTTCTGATACCTCGCACACGTGTTTGGTTCAAAACCCTCCCCACCTAAACATGTCATGACGTCACATTCAGAAGATCCCCAGACCAACAGGCTGAGCGCCTCATCCCACCCAAACTATGACAAATACTCAAAGGCACATTCGGCTCTTTTGGTAGCAACGGATAAACGAGAACGGCCTCCCGGTTCCACTGGCCGGCAGACTGGCGGGCGCAAGGCCACACCTCCTGGTGAACACCACATCCCACCTCCTGGTGAACACCACACCACACCTCCTGGTGAACACCAGATCACACCTCCTGGTGAACACCACACCTCCTGGTGAACACCACACCACACCTCCTGGTGAACAACACATCCCACCTCCTGGTGAACACCACACCTCCTGGTGAACACCACATCCCACCTCCTGGTGAACACCACATCCCACCTCCTGGTGAACACCACACCTCCTGGTGAACACCACATCCCACCTCCTGGTGAACACCACACCTCCTGGTGAACACCACATCCCACCTCCTGGTGAACACCACACCTCCTGGTGAACACCACATCACACCTCCTGGTGAACACCACATCCGACCTCCTGGTGAACACCACATCCCACCTCCTGGTGAACACCACACCTCCTGGTGAACATCCCACCTCCTGGTGAACACCACATCCCACCTCCTGGTGAACACCACACCTCCTGGTGAACACCACATCACACCTCCTGGTGAACACCACATCCCACCTCCTGGTGAACACCACACCTCCTGGTGAACACCACACCACACCTCCTGGTGAACACCACATCCCACCTCCTGGTGAACACCACACCTCCTGGTGAACACCACATCACACCTCCTGGTGAACACCACATCCCACCTCCTGGTGAACACCACACCTCCTGGTGAACACCACACCACACCTCCTGGTGAACACCACATCCCACCTCCTGGTGAACACCACATCCCACCTCCTGGTGAACACCACACCCCTGGTGAACACCACACCTCCTGGTGAACACACATCACACCTCCTGGTGAACACCACATCCCACCTCCTGGTGAACACCACATCCCACCTCCTGGTGAACAACACACCTCCTGGTGAACAACACACCTCCTGGTGAACACCACATCCCACCTCCTGGTGAACACCACACCTCCTGGTGAACATCCCACCTCCTGGTGAACACCACATCCCACCTCCTGGTGAACACCACACCTCCTGGTGAACACCACACCACACCTCCTGGTGAACACCACATCCCACCTCCTGGTGAACACCACACCTCCTGGTGAACACCACATCACACCTCCTGGTGAACACCACATCCCACCTCCTGGTGAACACCACACCTCCTGGTGAACACCACACCACACCTCCTGGTGAACACCACATCCCACCTCCTGGTGAACACCACATCCCACCTCCTGGTGAACACCACACCTCCTGGTGAACACCACACCTCCTGGTGAACACCACATCACACCTCCTGGTGAACACCACATCCCACCTCCTGGTGAACACCACACCTCCTGGTGAACACCACACCTCCTGGTGAACACCACATCCCACCTCCTGGTGAACACCACATCCCACCTCCTGGTGAACAACACACCTCCTGGTGAACACCACATCCCACCTCCTGGTGAACACCACACCTCCTGGTGAACATCCCACCTCCTGGTGAACACCACATCCCACCTCCTGGTGAACACCACACCTCCTGGTGAACATCCCACCTCCTGGTGAACACCACATCCCACCTCCTGGTGAACACCACATCCCACCTCCTGGTGAACACCACACCTCCTGGTGAACACCACATCACACCTCCTGGTGAACACCACATCCCACCTCCTGGTGAACACCACACCTCCTGGTGAACACCACACCACACCTCCTGGTGAACAACACATCACACCACCGTCAGGTCCTCTTCCTGCTCCTCAATGATGGAAACGTTCAGAACCCATGAATCTCTCTCATCGCAAAAAAAGGAAAAAGGGAACGAAGGAACGAACGGCAGAAAAGCCCTAATTAGGCTAGCGGGTGGCGGTTGCGCCGTTGAGATTAATTAGCCGATTCATCATTTATCGGGGAACAAGACAAGGCCCTGGGGCCGCTCCGCAGCATATGTCTTTCCCCTCCCGGAGAAGAAGAAGAGGCTGAGAATACGTTAATAAATCTGTGAAGCGGGACGGGGGCGGGGGGGTGGGGGACGTTTGACTCGGGACCAGACGGTGGCACACACACTCTCTCTCCTGCCTGCATTCATCTCAGAGACAGTCTGGTGGATGTCACCCGGCCGGGCCGCTTCCGGAGCTTTCCGGGACTGGAGGGGGCCCCCGCCGGGACCGGAGGAGAGCTGTGGTCCGGTCCGAGGCCTCGCTCAGACGATCGATGCGGCAGGAAGTGACATCAACCCCCCACCACCTGGGAATGTATTGTTGGCTCGCCCTCTCCCCACATCCTCTCTCTCTCTTTCTCTCGCTCTACCTCCCTCTCTCTCTCTCCCTCCCTCCCCTCCCTCCCTCTCTCTCTCTCCTACCTCCCCCTCCCTCCCTCTCTCTCTCCCTTTCGCTCCGGCCTCCTCCCTCCCTCCCTCCCTCTCCTCTCTTTCAAATCCCCTCTACAGTAACTCCCTTTTAACCCTTATCTAATCGCTATCCAAACACCCCCTTTTTCCAAAAGGCGCGCACACACACACACACACACACACACACACACACACACACACACACACACACACTAACAAAATGGTCCCCTTCCCCGGCGCTGCCTGGTAGCAGCAGGGAGCCGCAGGGAGCCGTCGTCCAACAATGTGTCTGTTGTGTCCCCGGGAGCGATCTGGTCGGACTGGTCCTCCGCAGGTTGAGAGGGGAGAGAGAGAACACAGCGCCAGCGAGTCGCCAATAAGGAGAGAGAGCGACCGAGAGAGACGATTGTGTTGTCAAGAGCGGGCAGGAAGCCAGAGCAGGGCCTATTTTGGTGCCTGTCCTGGATCAGTGTTGAAGGGCTAGCCAGGCTATTGTTAAGGACAGTCTGGCACTTCCTCTTCATGAGGACGACATGTGCGTGTGTGTGTGTGTGTGTCTGTCTGCATATAGAGGGAGGAAGAGGATCCCCCCCCTCCCCCCACACACACACACGTCACACCCCCCCCCCATTAAGACACCCATGATGATATTGAATTAGACGACAATTCATCTTCGACTCTTCATTTGGGTCCGCTGCTCTCCTGGCAGTGCTGTATAAATCAACCCCCCATTGTGCACCGGCTGAATAGATCTCAAAAAACAAAACAAAAAAAGGCACCGCTGTTTCCCTTCTGACGCCGGCGTCCGAGAGCTCACGGTTCCCTCTCACCATCATCAGAGAGCTGGCGGTGACGCACCGAGAAAGCCACGGGTCCGAACAGAAGAGGGCGGGGAAGGCCCGAGCGCGGGGTGGGGGGGTGATAGCGTCATGAAGCCACGGTGATGACGGAGGCCTCACGAGTCGACCTCTCGACCCGAGACCGACAACGGCCTCCGTGACATCGGTGTTCTAACTGGGTGGACGCGTCACCCGTCCTGTGGCTTGGAACACGCGCCACGCCACGGAGTCAAATAACGCCACGTCTCCCAGCATGTTACATCACACGTTGTGACACTCATTTAAAAAAACACGTCAGATTGTGTGAAATCCCAGCGGCCGGCGCGTGGCAATCGTGCCGCAAATTACTGTGAATACAATGAGATACCAGCCCTATGAGAGACCAGCCCTAGGAGATACCAGCCCTAGGAGATACCAGCCCTATGAGAGACCAGCCCTATGAGAGACCAGCCCTAGGAGATACCAGCCCTATGAGAGACCAGCCCTATGAGATACCAGCCATATGAGAGACCAGCCCTAGGAGATACCAGCCCTATAACAGACCAGCCCTATGAGATACCAGCCCTATGAGATACCAGCCCTATGAGAGTCCAGCCATATGAGATACCAGCCCTAGGAGATACCAGCCCTATGAGATACCAGCCCTATGAGATACCAGCCCTATGAGAGACCAGCCCTATGAGAGTCCAGCCCTATGAGAGACCAGCCCTATGAGATACCAGCCATATGAGATACCAGCCCTATAAGAGACCAGCCCTATGAGATACCAGCCCTATGAGAGACCAGCCCTATGAGAGACCAGCCATATGAAAGACCAGCCCTATGAGAGACCAGCCATAGGAGATACCAGCCATAGGAGATACCAGCCCTATGAGATACCAGCCATATGAGATACCAGCCCTATGAGAGACCAGCCATAGGAGATACCAGCCATAGGAGATACCAGCCCTATGAGATACCAGCCCTATGAGATACCAGCCTTATGAGATACCAGCCATAATGAGATACCAGCCATATGAGAGACCAGCCATTTGAGATACCAGCCCTATGAGAGACCAGCCATATGAGATACCAGCCATAGGAGATACCAGCCCTATGAGATACCAGCCCTATGAGAGACCAGCCCTATGAGAGACCAGCCATATGAGATACCAGCCATAGGAGATACCAGCCCTATGAGATACCAGCCTTATGAGATACCAGCCATAATGAGATACCAGCCCTATGAGATACCAGCCCTATGAGATACCAGCCTTATGAGATACCAGCCTTATGAGATACCAGCCATAATGAGATACCAGCCCTATGAGAGACCAGCCATTTGAGATACCAGCCCTATGAGAGACCAGCCCTATGAGATACCAGCCATTTGAGATACCAGCCCTATGAGACCAGCCCTATGAGAGACCAGCCATTTGAGATACCAGCCCTATGAGAGACCAGCCATATGAGAGACCAGCCATATGAAAGACCAGCCCTATGAGATACCAGCCATATGAGATACCAGCCATATGAGATACCAGCCATATGAGAGACCAGCTGTATGAGGTACCAGCCATATGAGAGGAGATGACGAAGTTGGTGACAAAACAAGAGGCTCCATCAACCCGACGAAGAGGTCGGACTGGGGATTCGGGGTCGACGCACAAAGCGCTGGCATTCCGGCACGTTCCGGATCCAATTCCACAGGTTTTCACAGGGTACGTCACACGTGTGTGTGTGGGTCTTTCCAATGTTGCCTGTACACGGGGCAGCCCGGTACTCGCCCAGAGCTCCCCCTTGTTGTTGTGACGGCTGAGCCAAGTTACCAGTGAAACCTCATGCTCGTTCCTGGGTTTTTGATAGTAGTGTTTGGTAACATCGCTGACAGTGAGGCTGGACAGCGAGGGGAACCGGAGGGGAATGCGGAGCTGTACACTACAACAGCGGGGACCGACCGCCACGATCGATGCCACAGCCATTAGCAAACATCGGCTTCCCAGTTGAAATAATCATCCCCAAATTAGTGACGGTGTCGTCACGTGCGATAACAAAGACAGAGTTTGGTTTATAATTGATTCCGATTGGTCGAGACGTCTCGTTACCCTGAGTGAATTGCGAGGTTTATTAGCGTGCTGGGCCACTGCCGCAGCGCTTTTGTCCGGTGATATTGAATTAATAATGACAAGAACAAATACGTTAGGACCAACAGAGTAATATAAACTGCATCCACCGAGAAGCCCCAACAGGCAAGCCCACCGAGCGAGCGCATTACCACCAGATCAACCCGGACACTCAGGAAGACAGAGTATTTAGTCATCGCTCGGTGTGGCCCCTGGAGAGAACCCTGAAGGCAACACACAGCTCCAGCACTCACAAATTAGTCCAGACGTACCCATGTGGTCAATGAACCGCGGTGGTGACCGTGAGCACGGTACCAAACCATGGAGGCCGCCTCTCCTATGAGGGTTCCGGTATCTGGTCCGGTTTAGACTAACCGGGTCTAACCGGGCAGACGGGTACAGCATACCGAGGAGTCCCCTTTCTGCTGCATCGGCAAGCTGGAAGATCTATGGCACGGCTTTTCAACCACGGCGCCGGTCTCCGGAGGTGACTTTGAAGGGCGAGGGGGGTTTGTGCAAAAGCTGGAGGAGACACGTGTACGACTACATATTCAAACGCCCATTTGAGCGCGCATTCATGTATGTGTTGTTGCAATTAAAATGATGACAAGACTGCGATCGCGCTTCGAGTAGGTCACCGGCTTCCCGACAGCACCGGGTAAATGTCTGCCTTTCACCGTTTGTATAAATTCTGGCCAAGAGATGTGGCACACGGGCTGCCGTGGATTCCAACCACGTCAGCGGCGCTCACTCGGCGGGTTTCATGAGAAGGTATGACCGGCATGAAACTATTTTAGTGATGACACTGGTGCTTTTCAAAGCAGCGTTTAGGGAAATGGAATTGCCCTCGTTTATGATCTCTGTGGTGGAGTAGATAGCGATCAAAATGGTTGACCAACAAGCTCGAAGATCTGGGAGTTGTTCTGTACTACGGTGGGCTACGGCCACAGCATCACAGAGTGCAGACGGCGTCTTCCCGCGTGGCTCGGCGAGACAAGAGGATGCGTCACTTGCCGCAGGGTTGACCGAAACCCAGCCGCCAAGACGGCCGTGCAGTGGTTGGTGCAGCATTCAGGAAACAATGACCCGTTTAAGGTGCAGAGCGGGAACGAAACAGCAGAGTGCTGGGGGTGGGCGTGACCCAAAACCAAGGAAGAACTCCTTGTGTGTGTGTGTGTGTGTGTGTGTGTGTGTGTGTGTGTGTGTGTGTGTGTGTGTGCGTGCGTGCGTGCGTGCGTGCGTGCGTGCGTGCGTGCGTGCGTGCGTGCGTGCGTGCGTGCGTGCGTGCGTGCGTGCGTGCGTGCGTGCGTGCGTGCGTGCGAAGGAGATGGCGTGCTGGCTGTGAAGACGCGGTGCTGCATGTTGACCACAGTGTGCTGAAACGACACGTCCAGTCAGAGTAAAGACACGAAGACACAATATGCTTTCCGTAGAAACACGTTTGGACTTTGTCGCTTTCAACCTTCTATGACAATCCAACCTCATCCAGGTGCAGCTGGTTAGGATATTCACAACACATCACACTAATGACACTGTAATAACACTGTAATAACACTAATAACACTATAACAATCCTGAATCTCAAGGTCCACTGAGAGCCCTGTCATCTCCAGTGTGTTGTCCATTTCCCCCCGTTTGCTGCCCGGTCTGGAAGTAACATCTCCCAGCATATGGATCAACCAACTACCACCACAGTAATACAAGGGCTGGCAAAGCAACATATGGCTATTGTTATACATCTGTTGCTGTGGTGGTAGTTTATATTTCCCAAGAGATGACAAACAACTGATAATGAAGTTTGGAATTCCCCCCCCCCCCACAATCCTCCCATTTTTACAAGCAGTTTTTACAAGCTAGCTTTCATCCGACGCCACTCAGAAGCTGAAATCAGAATAGTCTACATGGCTGCAGTCGGGTCATGAGATGTTACTGAGGCACATGAAAACATTGTTCCCTTCTGCGTGGGTTTTTTTAAGGAACATGGAAAAAAATCACCTATTAGGAGCCTATATGGGGAAATGACTTGAGCTTTGTGTGATATACAGAATACCGAGTGAGTGTCCTAGTAGAGCCATCATTTGCCACACCAAAGCTTCGAAAACATTATGAACCATAAGAAATTCCCAATTACTAGATGACTGACTACATGTCAATTGCAATCATAATGGACCATGTTATGTAACATGGTCCATTATGATATGTTGGGTATCTCATAGGGAATGTTGTACAACATTGACCCCATCTAGTCCCAAGGAACTCTCATCAGATCAGAAGGCACCAGCTTCTCGTGCTCTGATGGTCACTTGCACCACCTGAGTAGATACAGGGATCCTGGGGAAGGGTGTGGTCGAGCCCATCAGCCCTGAAAACCCACTCTTTTCAGCTCGATTTATAAGCACACGACACGGCTAAATGCAGGGATCAACTTCCCCAGCGAGGAGGAACTGCGAGTACACAGGACTGACGCGTGTTAAGTGCGTGAATGTTAACAACAATTACGGTTGTACTCTTTTACAAAAAAAACAATTGGTCCATCACAGTGGAACCCAGGAACCCAACCGGCCCAAGGAAGCCCGTCATCTCAGAACGAATCACTTTTAAAACACAAACCCATTTATTGTAATTTCGCGTTGTCATGCCAACATCTGCGGTTGCCACAACGCCACTCAGGAGAGAAAGACTTCCCGTTTCCCTTGTGGTTCAGTTTCTTGTGTTTCCATTCAGCTCTAGCCTCTCCCTCTACTGCTCGACACAAAGTGCTTCACTGGAAACATGCGTAGGTAGGGCCCACCGCGTCAAGGGCTGCCATTGTGATTTAAAAACTGCACCGGCCACAGCGTCCCAGAAAATAAGCGGCCGCGTCCCGAAAACACGTCGCAGCGCAGGCCGGGGACCACGCGTGTGCGTTCACACACGCCACAGAGGAGAGCTCTCTCGGGGGGGAGGAAGACTCATCTGGGAGGAAGGGAACGACGTAGGCTCCGCAAGCCGACAAAAGGAACACAAAGAAGAAGAAAAAAAAAAAGGAAAAAAAAGAACCTGGGAAGTGAATGTGTCATGTGTACAAGCGAGGACTACAGCCATTGGCGCACGGATGCTGAGTACATTTCCCTGATGGGTGCCCCCGGGGGGGGGGGGGGGGGGGGCAAACATGGAAGGGAAGTGGGCGGGGCGGAGACGGGGTCACGTGCAGCGCCATCATCTGGCGGGGGGGACGGGCGGTCGGGTATGTTTAGCCCTGTAGTTGTGTAGGCGACGTGGCCTCACCCGGGTCCTCATTAAACCGGTGGGCGGAGAAGGCAAAACACACAGCCCTGGGTGGATGAGCCGCAATCGTCCTGACAAATATTATCGCGCCGATTACGGGAATTAACCTGGGATGGCGTGGCAGGCTGGTGTGCACTTAGTGGCCGGGTTCACTCCGGGGGGGGTTTGGCTAAAACAGAGCGCCACGATTTGTGCTCACAGGGAGAGGCGGCGTGGTCACCAACAGGACGCACTGCAGTTCATAGATTCCTTCTTCCTTTAGCCGAGGAGTCTGACTCGTTTTTGGTTGATAACTAGTTACACAACTTTTTTATCTTTTCCAATGGAACACAGATCAACATTTTAGACCTGTAGAGGCCTGCCACTTTCAGAATAAAGTCAAAAATACTGTTTCACAATTAACCTAAAGCATCTATAAACAGCACTGATACATTCCCTGACCTAAGGCTCGCTTCACATGCTTCACATGGTCACCTTCCATTGGTGGAATTACCTCAGGCCTCTGCCAAACAAACTATTTACAAATTATTGTATGCCAAACTGTACAGTGTGGTACAGTGCAGTCCAGTGTGATACAATGTGGTACATTGTGATACAGTGTGGTACAATGTAGTACAGTGCGATATACTGTGGCACAGTGCAATACAGGGTGATAGTGTATAGATAGTGATAGATTATTATTATTATTATTATATTACATTGAACATAGTTTAGATTTTTATTTCTGTATTTTTATAGATCTATTTATTCATTGCTTATCTCTGTGTCTCCCGGAAGCCATAGCAACAACATTTTGCTGCCAAAAATCACTGTGTTTCTTGTGCAATGACAATAAAGAGCAAGTTGAGTTGTTGAGTTGTTAGTGGGCTACAGTGTGGTACAGTGCAGTACAGTGCGATATACTGTGGCACAGTGCAATACAGGGTGATAGTGGGCTACAGTGTGGTACAGTGCAGTACAGTGTGATACACTGTTGTACATTGTGATACAGTGTGGTACAGTGCAGTACAGTGCGATATACTGTGGCACAGTGCAATACAGGGTGATGGTGGGCTACAGTGTGGTACAGTGCAGTACAGTGTGATACACTGTTGTACATTGTGATACAGTGTGGTACAATGTAGTACAGTGCGATATACTGTGGCACAGTGCAATACAGGGTGATAGTGGGCTACAGTGTGGTACAGTGCAGTACAGTGTGATACACTGTTGTACATTGTGATACAGTGTGGTACAGTGCAGTACAGTGCGATATACTGTGGCACAGTGCAATACAGGGTGATAGTGGGCTACAGTGTGGTACAGTGCAGTACAGTGTGATACACTGTTGTACATTGTGATACAGTGTGGTACAATGTAGTACAGTGCGATATACTGTGGCACAGTGCAATACAGGGTGATAGTGGGCTACAGTGTGGTACAGTGCAGTACAGTGTGATACACTGTTGTACATTGTGATACAGTGTGGTACAATGTAGTACAGTGCGATATACTGTGGCACAGTGCAAAACAGGGTGATAGTGGGCTACAGTGTGGTACAGTGCAGTACAGTGTGATACACTGTTGTACATTGTGATACAGTGTGGTACAATGTAGTACAGTGCGATATACTGTGGCACAGTGCAATACAGGGTGATAGTAGGCTACAGTGTGGTACAGTGTGATACACAGTTGTACAGAGCGGTAGTGTGATACAGTGTGACACTGCGTTACAGTGTTGCACTGTGTTACAGTGTTGCACAGTGCAGTAGTGTGATACACCGTGGTATCATCCAGTGTGCCATCTTTGTTTCATCGGGACAACAACTTGGCACAACATGAATGCAGAACCGGTTTGGACGATGCTCCATTCCTCTGGTTTTTAAATGCAGGGGGGTGTTGGATTCAAAATGCACAAGCAAACAACTTATCTGAAGTGTGCTTTGACAACACGCTTCATCAATAGCCAAAAAAAAAAAAAAAAAAAAAAAATCCTCAATATTTCTCATTCAAATTTCACAGCTGAATTAACACACTGAACACTGGCCACAAAAACACTTGTTTCCACCGTCCAGGGACGGACATTTTGAGTCTTGCATTTAGCAGTAGTGGCACTGGTCAATGTATTACAAAAGACACACACAGGTACACTGACTCCAGTACACGTTTAGTGTTCCCCACATGTCTTACCGCTACAGTGACGGCGCGGATGTGGACAGTAATTCAATTCTTATTCATGACAGGCTCCCGCCATCACCCACACATCTATATGTCACTAGAGGACATCAAAGTCAGAACAAAAGCATAAAACATACAGAGGGCAGGAGGGGAGAAGTTGTTGTTTGGCATACAAATAGCTTGAAGGCAGAAAGTTTTTTCACGTGGGCGGTGACGGCGGCGTTGCTGTGGTGATGATGGCGTTGCCGTGGCGATGGTAGTGTTGATGTTGCTTTTGCTGACGGTGCCGTTGCCGTGACGACGGTGTGGGTGCTGGGATGATGGGGGAGTTTGACTTTAGTGATGGGGATGGTGACAAGATTGTGAAAAACGTTCGGATGATCCGGGGACATTTTCCCGAGGCCGACTGAAAGCGCGTCTCTGGATACGAGTCCATGATCATTAAAGTATGTCTGTCTGTCTGTCTGTCTGTCTGTCATGATCCTGCAGCGATCGGGTGGGGTCGGAGGGAACAGTGCGTGGGCGGGCCTGACCCTCCACTGCCCCCGGGGGACAGATCTTGTGTTTCGGCGGAGTACATTAGGACTAATTAGTGTGGGCCGTGGATGCCAGCAGCAGAGCATCCCCACTGAATAGGACCGCAGCGGAGCGCAGAGCTCAGGGGCCCGACTGTCGACCCTCTGAGCTCTGAAACGTTGGCGCGGGGAGGGGGGACGACGCGGTGCGGAGCCGGATGTTAATTCAATGTGGTCAGCATGCGAGGGGGGGGGGGGGGCAGAACAAAAAGGTGCAGAGAGCCAAGTGGAACCGTGGAACCGACGGTGCCGCGCAGAAGGGAAGGACGGGCCCGGACTGCCCCGCTCCCACGAGCTCCACTTACGTAAAAAGTCGGGGATTAGACCCCTCGCTTTAGCAAACAATGAAAGCCTCCATCCTCCCCGCTCCCATTATCCTCACTGCTGACCGTAGCCACGGTAACAGCCGGGGGGCATTGCGTAACTGCACTTGGGCGGCGGGCGATTCCCCGTTCCCCATCCCGGGCCCATTGAGGCCACGGCGGGCCTTCAATGGGCATGAACGGCGTCGCCGCCGGCAGACCTCCGATAACGGCGGCCGGGGAGGGCTGGCCCGCATTGTGGCTCGCTGCATTGGCTCGCTGCACCCTTCACTGCACCCTTCACCGTCAGGGCGGCGGACTCTGCGTCGGTTTTTGCTCTCCTGCGCCCCGATTCTCTGCCCAGTCTGACTGATGGTCTGTCTACCTGGCACGCACGCACGCACGCACAGAAAAGAGACTAACTCAACGTTAGCATGGTCAGCTACGCAATGCGTCAGCGAACTAAGACGCAAATTAAGTAACATCTCATGTCGTCGGGTCACTACGACAACCATGGCCAGCCCGGCGGGGGGCCCTGACCTTGAGACGTCCGGCCGGTGGAAATAGGAAACTCAAGCGAGGTGGGCGTGCGTGCGGGGGCGCGAGCAGGTGGGCCGTCGTTGCTACGCGACGCCAAAGAAGGCGGGGGGGGGGGGGGAACGCCACCGTCTAGCGCCGTCTATCGCCTGCCACCTGTTCCCTTGTTCTTGGTCATTCTCAGGGCTGCTGTGGCGGCGGTGGTGGTGGCGGCGGAGGATTCATTTCTCACCGAGTTGAACCGCACGTCCATCGGGGGGGGGGGGGTCCCCTGGGCTGAGCTGGGAGGGGGGGGGGGGGGACATTGATTCAAGGTGGTTGGGAAAACTAGGCCAGCGCCAATAACTGCTACACTACCTTGCTCCGAGATGAGTGCACACACCACGGATAAAACCCCGGGAATTACCACGGCCAACAGCTGGAAGAGAAAATCTGGTTAAAATCCACCGGACTGGTTGCACACGAGTGAGAGGGGAGTAGACAGCCGTGCTCGAATCCAAAAGTACATGAAGGAAAATATGTTTAATGTGCCAGGTTAATTTTTTTTTTTTTTTAACAGTTTTTGATGCAATATATGAACTTATTCCATTGAGGATATGTTGCATAAAACTTAAAAAAAAAACAGAGCTAATTGATTGACCTGGGTGCCTTTGCTTACAGACAGCTGACAGAATCAGGTCTCCTCCATCTGTCAACTCCCACACAATGTAACGACCCCTGGTGCAATCAAGGCAAGGCGACTCATGTCTTGATAATGCCTGCTGCACTCCCCCCCCCCCCCCCCCCACCCCCCACCCAACAAAAACAGGCTAGCAACTCTGTCCCAGTTAGCGTTATGCTACAGAGGACATAAGCAGAAGCATAATGGCAGTATAATCCCAACACTCACAGGGGGGCGGAGTGAGGAGAACTAAGTAGGACACATGTTGGTTGATGACAGAGTCTGGCTGTCGTAGGAACCCTGTGGTGCGTTGAAACAGCCTGCAGTGGAGATGTTCCGGGAGGTTCTGGTGGCGGACACGCTCAGAACTTATCTCCACCTCGGCCTGTTGTTAAGGGGGGGGGGGGCCACCGCGGGTCACGTGACTCTGATCACCGCCGCCGGCGAATGAATGTGAATGAACCAGGGACGGGGCGGGCCAACGCCGGCTTGCAGAACGGCGGGGGCAAACGTCAGGAGTGTCGCGTTTAACGCGACGCCGGTCTCATTGTGTGTGTGGCGAGGAGGACCGCAGAAGAAAGTCGTTATTAAAAAACGGCGGCCTTTGTTTGAGAGGCTGAACGGCCGCCGTCTGCACCCGGCCAGCGTGGCGCGGGGAGCCGCTGGTGCAGGTATCCTGGGTTCCAGCCTGACGACACTCCATACAGAGAACAATGTGTCGATGATACCACACAGGCGCACGCACACACACACACACACACACATGCACACGCGATACACCCACACAGTGTACACACAAAAGAACGTGCACATGCATCCCGCATGTACGTCCGCAGACAAAGACACAAACTCACTGGAACACACAAAAACACAGGCCTCAGTTGGGAGCCTCTGGCACACAAAAGACACAAAAGCACAGACTCCGGACACGTCCAATAAATAGCAAACATGCACAAGCACGCACGCACGCACGCACACACTTGCATCGCCACACGCACTACAGATGCAAATAAGGATCAGGTGGTGGACTGTACACATGATGATTCACATACAGCATCACTTGGCTGGCTATGGCCCCAACCACACACACACACACACACACACACACACACACACTAGGTGACCATGTGACCACCATACCCACAAAGTAATGTAGAGCACTCTCTCTGTAGTCACAATTATCCAGATACGTCACATCTGCCTGTCCACTTGGAAGCAACGCATTGATGTCCTAACGTCAATTGCCTTTTGTGGACATTAAAAGACTTTCGGAGTCACTCAACCTCATTTCCAGCGCAAGGCACTCTGTCCTGTCCAGTCCTCTCATGCGTTCCCCCTGAACACGGAACACAGAGGAAGCTCGACAAGATGTGTTGTGTGCTGTGCAGTGGTGCCTTTGGCAATGAATACTCGCCATGTTTTTGAGCTATTTTCAGCGCTATGGCAAGCTGGCCGAGTGAGTCACCGTGTGTGCCACTCAATACTCTGTGTGTGTGTGTGTGTGTGTGTGTGTGTGTGTGTGTGTGTGTGTGTGTGTGTGTGTGTGTGTGTGTGTGTGTGTGTGTGTGTGTGCGTGCGTGCGTGGCTGCTAGTCACTATTGTGTTACCCGAGTCGGACATGCATCCGAAGATGCGGGGCCAGTTTCAGAGCCCCGCCCCCTTTCTCCCTGCCATTTCACACGCTACCTTCCTGCGTGTGTGTGTGTGTGTGTGTGTGTGTGTATGTGTGTGTGTGTGTGTGTGTGTCTCTGGTCTCTGGGGGGCAATGCCGCTGCCGTCGCATCTGCGGTGATTTGATTTGTCTTTTTTTGTTGTTGTTGTTGCCTATCCATGCAGTCATGCTGGTGTCCATTATGTTACAAGGTGTGCGTTACAAAACTACAAGAAAAGACTGCTAAAAGTAGGCCAACAGTGCAGCACTGGATTGGTGGTGCACGAGACGTCAACACATAAAAAAATTATGCGTGCATGTGGCCGTGAAACTCGCAAAAAAAAAAAAAAATCAACAAGAAAACTGCGTGTCTTTGAGGTTGGCGTTTCGAGGACAAGACGTTGGTACAAAACACAACACGAGGCTTTCTCACTAGAATAAAAAACACCCTTAAGCATCAATTAATCAATTAAGCATCAATGTAGTATCCGTCTGACCGCTGATCCATTATGGGTCATGTTGAGTGCAGTGGTTCATGGGGCCCGGGGCCAGCACTACAGGTGAGCAAACTGCGACATTCAAGGTGACGAGGTCCCGGTGCAACAGAACCTCTCCTCACTGGCCGTCCCATCATTCAAAAATGACTAATGAAACACCCACATAAAACTTCCACAAACAAACCCCACAGGAAGACGACGTGTGGTTTGTGGTTTCACACCTCTTCCAAAAGACGGCGCACACCGGATGAGGACTTCCTTACCTTCGATGGCGATGACATGCTCTCGGATCTGGTTCTGCAGCAGAGGCTCCTCGACCCGCTCCAGCAGCTCGTAGATGGAGTAAATGTTCGGGTGGACGGACTCGAACCGCTGGATCTCGGTTCGGATCGCCGCCGAATTGGCCAGGTGCTGCTGGTAGTTCATGTTGCAGGGGGGGGGGGGATGGACGACGACCACCTCAAGTTCTTCCCAACAATAGCGCACTGGCCGTAAATACGCGCAAAAAATAACCGGGAACGACAAATAACCGCGTGAGTTCCGACCACTACGGGGGGGATACTAGCATGTGTTTGTGGCCTTGTGCGGAACACCACTCATCTAGTAGTGGCCGCTGTCGGACTGCAGAGCCTGGCGCTGCAGAGTCCCGACCACCGGAGCCGATGGGGGGGGGGGGGGGGGGTGGTCCCGGGGCTCAGTCCTCCTGGCGTAGAGACAGATGCTCGCCGCGTCCCCGCACCCCTGCTCCAGGCCACACAGGAACCATGTCACGACACTCGGGCTTTCCTTTGGCTTGTCGCATTCAGCGTAAAGGCTGGCGGTTACTCGCAGCCATGTAGCATCACAATGTTTTTAAGGTGGACAGAAGCGATGGGGGAGAGAGGGAGGGCCTCCCTTTGCTAGGTGGTTAGCTCGTCGGGGAGCTAATGCTAACAGACCGCGTTCAACCGCCCGGCGGGTGAGCAACACTCGGCACAATTTCAACCTCAGAAAGTGACCCTTAAAAAAATGACAAAAGTGGGTCGTTCCGTGAATTCAAGTGTCACCACTTCAAGGACAAATCAAACCTCCGGGTCCACCATTGATTTCAGCAGGAGGTGGTGCGTTCGGGTGCCCAGCCAGTTCCCGAGTCCTGTTCCTTGTTTTAGTGTCGAGTCGGGTACGGCCCGACCGCAGAGCCCGGTCCACGCTGCTGCACACCTGGTCCGGACCCACCGAGACAACCCCCCCACTATGAAGGATGAGGGAAAACCCCCTAAATATGTCCACCGACAGGACCGAAAACACGGAATAATTCCCAAATGCACGCTGTTGTGTCTATCCCGTTAACGTAGGCAGTGTGTGTCCAGGGCAGGACGCTACAGTGAGTGTTTCCTCTTGGAAAACGTCTGTTCCCTTTCACTTCAAGAAGCTGCACACTGCGTTCCTGCGGCGCAACAGTGACGCGCAGGTTAAATGAGAAATCCCCACTCAATTTAATTCTCGCGAATTATGTTGACGCAAATATGACACTGTTGCCGATGGGATGGTTTTAACATCAAAGCTGTGTTTTGCAAAAGTCTTAAAATATCTGCCTCTGGGATTAGAAAATGACACGTGCATGTGTAATAACAATCTACGTCAGTTAGTAGGGCCTACTCCGATTCACGAAATTTGCTTTATTTTAGCCTTGTACAAATCTCACCAGAAAAGTGGGCCTACTTAGAAACACCGAAGACAAACTAACAATTCATTCCATTAGAGAATCGCGTAGCATAGTGGTATATCATTATAATGACACGAAGAAGATGAAGAAAAGGAGGAGAATAATGAGAAGAAGAAAAAGAAGAAGAAGAAGAAGAAGAAGAAGAATGTTCCAAAGACATAATTATAATTATTATCAATGACGTATTTGCTTCAAAGTTCCAGATGTGCAGGCAGCTGTCATAGTGCGGGCATTGTCTCTCCGTCGAGCAGCAGAGAGTGCACGATGCCGCTCCTCTTCCTCCCACCGCTCGTGGCCTTTATGCAGCAC
Source organism: Urophycis tenuis (assembly GCA_036785325.1). Taxonomy (NCBI): domain Eukaryota; kingdom Metazoa; phylum Chordata; class Actinopteri; order Gadiformes; family Phycidae; genus Urophycis; species Urophycis tenuis. The sequence goes on along the minus strand of JAXIVH010000356.1, from coordinate 110,078 downwards.
TCGTGGTCGCCCACGGAGAAGTGGGTCTCGGTACCGTCGTCCACAAACTGGCCCTGCGCACAAAACACCCACGGCGGGGGGGGGGGGGGGGGGGGGGGGAGAGAGATTATCGTTAGGCGCGCGGGATTGAGAGCACCGCACAATGACCACGTCCTGCATGTTATAGGTGACGACGACGTCGCGAATCTCACCGTTGTGTCCATTTTCTGTCCGTTGCACCACACATCCATCGTGTCCTTTTCTGTTGGAAGTACATCATGAATGAGTTTTTTTTTAATGTGACGTTAGTAATCCCAATGCCCCTTCTATTAGGGAGAAACATTTCATCTAAGTGTTTCCACTTCACTGCATGCAACTGAATGCAGTGGCTGGAGACCTGTTTAACACCATGCTGTCAAACAACAGTAGTCGACAGTAGAATCCATTTGTGTAACATCATTATGCACTTGTGTTATTATTCAAGACAAAGAAATACTGTTCATGAATGACCTTGAACAGTATAGAAGTGTCCTCCCTAGTCATTGTTTTACTTTCCCAAAGAGTTATAGTAGTGCTTGTTGTTCTCCACAGAATGCTGGAATGCCACCTGAGTTTAACAATATCAACCATAGATCCACAAGGACCATCGCCATGGCTGCTCCTGATTGGCTCAAATCGGTGCCGTGACGTCACCTGGCCCTATTTCCAGCCAACCGAAAAGACACTCCAGTCAACTTTTCCTCAGCGTCGCTGAGTGCCGCTGTTTGGACTTGAGGGTTCTCAACCACAGAGCTGTTGTTCCCGGAGGCCTCAGAGCACCACCCTGGACCTGAGCACCACCCTGGGCCTGAACACCACCCTGGGCCTGAGCACCACCCTGGGCCTGAGCACCACCCTGGACGTAACTGAGCACCACCCTGGGCCTGAGCACCACCCTGGACCTGAGCACCAACCTGGACCTAACTGAGCACCACCCTGGGCCTCACTGAGCACCACCCTGGACCTGAGCACCACCCTGGACCTGAGCACCACCCTGGGCCTGAACACCACCCTGGGCCTGAGCACCACCCTGGACCTAACTGAGCACCACCCTGGACCTGAGCACCACCCTGGGCCTCACTGAGCACCACCCTGGACCTGAGCACCACCCTGGACCTGAGCACCACCCTGGACCTGAGCACCACCCTAGGCCTCACTGAGCACCACCCTGGGCCTCACTGAGCACCACCCTAGGCCTCACTGAGCACCACCCTGGGCCTGAGCACCACCCTGGGCCTGAGCACCACCCTGGGCCTCACTGAGCACCACCCTGGACCTTAGCACCACCCTGGGCCTGAGCACCACCCTGGGCCTCACTGAGCACCACCCTGGACCTGAGCACCACCCTGGGCCTCACTGAGCACCACCCTGGACCTGAGCACCACCCTAGGCCTCACTGAGCACCACCCTGGGCCTGAGCACCACCCTGGGCCTGAGCACCACCCTGGGTCTCACTGAGCACCACCCTGGGCCTCACTGAGCACCACCCTGGACCTAACTGAGCACCACCCTGGACCTGAGCACCACCCTGGGCCTCACTGAGCACCACCCTGGACCTGAGCACCACCCTGGACCTGAGCACCACCCTGGGCCTCACTGAGCACCACCCTGGGCCTCACTGAGCACCACCCTAGGCCTCACTGAGCACCACCCTGGGCCTGAGCACCACCCTGGGCCTGAGCACCACCCTGGGCCTCACTGAGCACCACCCTGGACCTTAGCACCACCCTGGGCCTGAGCACCACCCTGGGCCTCACTGAGCACCACCCTGGACCTGAGCACCACCCTGGGCCTCACTGAGCACCACCCTAGGCCTCACTGAGCACCACCCTGGACCTGAGCACCACCCTAGGCCTCACTGAGCACCACCCTGGGCCTGAGCACCACCCTGGGCCTGAGCACCACCCTGGGTCTCACTGAGCACCACCCTGGGCCTCACTGAGCACCACCCTGGACCTGAGCACCACCCTAGGCCTCAGTGAGCACCACCCTAGGCCTCACTGAGCACCACCCTGGACCTGAGCACCACCCTAGGCCTCACTGAGCACCACCCTGGGCCTGAGCACCACCCTGAGCCTGAGCACCACCCTAGGCCTCACTGAGCACCACTCTAGGCCTCACTGAGCACCACCCTGGGCCTCACCAAGCACCACCCTGCAGTCCTCGCCGTCCACCTTCAGGATCCAGGTGGTGGTGACCTTGGCCCGGTCGCGGACAAACTTCTCCAGGCTCTTGCCGTCGATCTCCAGCGAGTACTCGTAGGAGAAGCCGGTGACGGCCTCGATGTTGATGGTGGCCCGGGTGTGGCCGCCGCCCACCGTGAAGGGCTCTCTCCCCACCAGCTTGAACATCCAATCCCTCCGGACCACCTCCTGCCAAAGAAAACCGGTCGGGACGACTGAGTTCCCCGGGACGGACGGCGTGCCCCCAGAATGCATTGCGACGTTCCAGCTCCACATTTGGAACTCGGTAGGGATCAGAGATCATTTTTAAAGAGGGTGCAACTGATTCCACAGCATAAAGCCTGTGTGAAAACGTGTGCATTGGGACAGGCCGTTGAAATCTGGCCTCTGCGCTTGATGCTATTCCCCCAGAACATGAATGGCTTCTATACTAGCAATGGTTAACCCAGCAATTGGAATACTTGAAACTTGTTCTGGTGACTTTCTTACTGTATTAACACTTTCTTACCGTATTAACAGCAACAAAGTGTTTCACCTTGCTTCTGACAAATGTACTTATTGTAAGTCATTTTCGATAAAAAGCGTCTGCTGCATATCCTAAATGTAAATGTAAATATGTAACCCTCCAGTCCTCTCTATTGTGCTCGTCTCTAAATCTCTGCAGAGCCTCGTCTGGGCGGAGCCCAGCTCTCTGAGGGCGTAGCAGCCCGCGGCCTGACGCCATTCTGCGGCGGCGTGCAAACGCATGGTCGCCGACGGCCCGAGGGGAGTGGCCACGCCCGCGGCCTACCTTTCCATTGACGTAGACGACGCGCTTCCCGGTGGTCGTCCCGTGAGAAAACTCTATCCTGTACACGCCATCGCTGAGCGCCACGACCCACATGGCGACCACATCCCCGGTCAACATCTCTCTTTCTCTCTCTCTCTCTCTCTCTCTCTCTCTCTCTCTCTCTCTCTCTCTCTCTCTCTCTCTCTCTCTCTCTCCCCGGAGGTCTTCAAGCCATCAGGTTATCCACGCGGTGACAACGAGACCCTCGCTGTTCTTATTTGGCAGGTAGAGGTGTCCGTCCAACAGGTCTTCTGAGGAGTCGACTGGAGATGGAACCAGTTCTTCACTGTGTCTTGATCCCTGCTGTGCTGTGCTGGACCCGAGAGGAATTACAGTAAGAGGCTTAGGTTGTGCACTTCCAGTGTTGTTCCAGCCACTGACGAAGCCTAACCCTCACCCTAATGCTGCTGGGGGGGGGGGGGTTGTACACCAGTTCTCAAGTTGGGGCGGCAGTAGCTCAGTGGGTAGAGCAGGTGGACAGAGCGGGTCGTCCACTAACCGTAGGGTCGGCAGTTCCATCCCCACGATCCCCCCACCTCCAAAATGTCTGCATGTCGAAGTGTCCTTGAGGAAGACACTGAACCCCAACTTGACCATAGGATGGGTCAAATGAACACAGCAGCCCCACTGCTCCTATGTACCATAGGATGGGTCAAATGAACACAGCAGCCCACTGCTCCTATGTACCATAGGATGGGTCAAATGAAGACGGCTGCCCACTGCTCCTATGTACCATAGGATGGGTCAAATGAACACAGCAGCCCACTGCTCCTATGTACCATAGGATAGGTCAAATGAACACAGCAGCCCACTGCTCCTATGTACCATAGGATGGGTCAAATGAACACAGCAGCCCACTGCTCCTATGTACCATAGGATGGGTCAAATGAACACAGCAGCCCACTGCTCCTATGTACCATAGGATGGGTCAAATGAACACAGCAGCCCACTGCTCCTATGTACCATAGGATGGGTCAAATGAACACAGCAGCCCACTGCTCCTATGTACCATAGGATGGGTCAAATGAACACAGCAGCCCACTGCTCCTATGTACCATAGGATGGGTCAAATGAACACAGCAGCCCCACTGCTCCTATGTACCATAGGATGGGTCAAATGAACACAGCAGCCCACTGCTCCTATGTACCATAGGATGGGTCAAATGAACACAGCAGCCCACTGCTCCTATGTACCATAGGATGGGTCAAATGAACACAGCAGCCCCACTGCTCCTATGTACCATAGGATGGGTCAAATGAACACAGCAGCCCACTGCTCCTATGTACCATAGGATGGGTCAAATGAACACAGCAGCCCCACTGCTCCTATGTACCATAGGATGGGTCAAATGAACACAGCAGCCCACTGCTCTTATGTACCATAGGATGGGTCAAATGCTGAGAGAACATTGTTCCCATATCTAAAAAATACTGAGAATGACCAATAAAGACTGAAAGGTACTCTCTTCTCTTCTTCAATTCCCCACCGAACAGAACGTGTCAGCTCTCTGACAAAGTGCTCTTGAGCAAACTTGAATGAAAAGTGCTATACGTGACAATCAAGAGCTTTAATTTTAGCTAATTATTTCAGAAAGGTCTCTCTGCATGACACCATTTTAGTCGGCTGCTGACTTATTCCTGACCAATGAGGGCATGTCTTACCTGATTGGTTCAGGGAATCCTCCTTGCCTGTCAATCACAGGTCTGCAGGTATGCAACACTTCCCAATTGGTGGAGAAACTTAGGGAGGGCGGAAGCAGAGAGGGAGGGGACTATCATGGTTGTTCAGTTTCTAAATCTCACTCTCGTCTGGTCTCTCTGGCTTTCTTACAGCTCACAAATCTTACCTCCAGCACTTTTAAGCTGTAGGTAATCTATTTGATTGGATTGATTTTGTTTGACAGACACATTTGAGAACCAGTGGAAAGTAAATGCAAGTAAAGTAAATGCAAGTTAAAGCCTGTTTTCAACAGGCTGTATCCAGAGACGTTTTGATATAATCTGAGGTAAAAAAAAAAAAAAAGAAGCATTATACTCACTTGAATGCGTGGCCCTATAGGTTCACCAAGGATGTCCACATATATTAAATAAATCAGTGACTTTATTCTTGGATGGGTTAATTGAAAATGGCCATCTCCAGATCAAAGTGAAATCAAAGTGAAGTCTGTATATTATTATTATTATTATTATTATTAATAACAACAACAACAACAACGACAACGACGACGACGACGATGATGATGATAATAATATTTTGTTGGCACCTTTCTAGAACCCAAGGTCACCTTACACGTAAGAAACAAAAAATAAATAAAGAAATACTGTTCATGAATGACCTTGAACAGTATAGAAGTGTCCTCCCTAGTCATTGTTTTACTTTCCCAAAGAGTTATAGTAGTGCTTGTTGTTCTCCACATCCACTCAGAATGTTGGAATGCCACCTGAATCGGTGCCGTGACGTCACCTGGCCCTATTTCCAGCCAACCGAAAAGACACTCCAGTCAACTTTTCCTCAGCGTCGCTGAGTGCCGCTGTTTGGACCTGAGGGTTCTCAACCACAGAGCTGTTGTTCCCGGAGGCCTCAGAGCACCACCCTGGACCTGAGCACCACCCTGGGCCTCACTGAGCACCACCCTGGACCTGAGCACCACCCTGGACCTGAGCACCACCCTGGGCCTGAACACCACCCTGGGCCTGAGCACCACCCTGGACCTAACTGAGCACCACCCTGGGCCTGAGCACCACCCTGGACCTAACTGAGCACCACCCTGGACCTGAGCACCACCCTGGGCCTGAGCACCACCCTGGGCCTCACTGAGCACCACCCTGGACCTGAGCACCACCCTGGACCTGAGCACCACCCTGGGCCTGAACACCACCCTGGGCCTGAGCACCACCCTGGGCCTGAGCACCACCCTGGACGTAACTGAGCACCACCCTGGGCCTGAGCACCACCCTGGACCTAACTGAGCACCACCCTGGACCTGAGCACCACCCTGGGCCTGAGCACCACCCTAGGCCTCACTGAGCACCACCCTGGACCTGAGCACCACCCTGGGCCTCACTGAGCACCACCCTGGACCTGAGCACCACCCTGGGCCTGAGCACCACCCTGGGCCTCACTGAGCACCACCCTGGACCTCACTGAGCACCACCCTGGGCCTCACTGAGCACCACCCTGGGCCTGAGCACCACCCTGGGCCTGAGCACCACCCTAGGCCTCACTGAGCACCACCCTGGGCCTGAGCACCACCCTGGGCCTCACTGAGCACCACCCTAGGCCTCACTGAGCACCACCCTGGGCCTGAGCACCACCCTGGGCCTCACTGAGCACCACCCTGGACCTCACCAAGCAACACCCTGGACCTCACTGAGCACCACTCTGCAGTCCTCACCGTCCACCTTCAGGAGCCAGGTGGTGGTGACCTTGGCCCGGTCGCGGACAAACTTCTCCAGGCTCTTGTCGTAAGAAGATAAATGAAGATGAATAATACATAAGATAAATAAGAAGATATTAAATACAATAGCACATAGTATAAATACATACAAAGAAAATACAGTGTAGAAAAAAGATATGGTGGATAAAACGGATGGGGGACAGAGTGTTATAGGGAGTAGGATAACTGAAAAAGGCGTGTTTTGAGGTGGGATTTGAAGGTGTCGATGGAGTCCATAGTGCGTATGTGTAGTGGGAGTGAGTTCCAGAGTCTAGGTGCAGAACAGCTAAAAGCCCGAGCACCAAGTGAGGTAAGTGAAAAGGAGGGGGTGGAAAGAAGGGTGGCAGATGAGGAACAAAGTGAACGGGGTGGGATATAAGGGTGAAGCATATTAGAGAGATATGGGGGGGGGGGATGGTTATGGAGAGCTTTGAATGTTAGCAAAAGTAGCTTGTAATGTATACGGTGATGAACAGGGAGCCAGTGGAGTTGCATGAGGACTGGTCTAATCCGAGGACTTGGTACGGTTGATGATTCTGGTGGTGGTGTTCTGGATGGTTTGTAGATGGTGGATGAGGTTCTGTGGTAGACCGGTGGTAGACCGGTGAGGAGGGAGTTGCAATAATCCAAGCGGGAGGTGACCAGAGCATTCATGAGGATTTCGGTGGAGTGCTGGGTGAGGGAGGGGCGAAGTCTGGAGATATTGCGGAGGTGGAAAAAGGCTGTGCATGAGATGTTATTGATGTGCGATGTGAATAAGAGGGTACTGTCCAAAATAACACCAAGACTTTTAACTGTGGTTGAAGTGGGGACCAATCAGCCATCAGTGAGAATACTGACGTGGTGGGATTTGGAGAGTGATGATTTGGATCCGATGAAAAGAAGTTCACTTTTATTGCCATTGAGTTTTAATTTATTGTTTAACATCCAGTTTGTGATGGTTTGCAGGCAGTCCATAAGGGCAGTAGGTGGTGATGTGGTGTCCGGTTTGGTGGTGATGTAGATTTGGGTGTCGCGGCTTAACAGTGAAATTGGATACCAAAGTGACAGAAAATATTGCCAAGAGGGAGGATATAGATGTTAAAGAGTAGGGGACCAAGGACAGAACCTTGTGGAACACCGTGAGGGAGTGGTGAGGGCAATGATCTGGTGTTTTCTCCTTGAATAAACTGTGGACGGTCAGATAGATAAGAATGGAACCTAAAACCATTCCACTAAAGTGGAATGCCAGAGACCCCAGAGCCGGCCAAACGATCTAAGAGGATGGTGTGAGATGTTGTGTCGAAAGCGGCACTGAGGTCTAGGAGTATGAGGATGGTGAGTTGGACAGAATCCGCTGCTAAAAGAAGGTTATTTGTAATTTGAGTGAGAGCTGCTTCTGTGTTGTGGTTGGGACAGAAACCAGACTGGAAAGGCTCAAAGAGGTTATTGTTTGATAGATGGTGTTGAAGTTGGCAGGCTACTGTACGTTCAATAACTTTTGAGATGAATGGGAGGTTTGAGATAGGGCAACAGATATTAAATTCATTCGGGTCAAGGCCAGGTTTCTTTAATATGGGTGTGACTGAAGCAGTTTTGAGTAGGGAGGGAACAATACCATTTGACAGGGAGGAGTGTACAATTTGCGTGATGAGTGAGGAGAGTGTCCATAGACAGGCCTTGACCAATGTGGGAGGAAGTGGATCAGGTATAGAAGTAGTAGACCTGGAAGACATGATCAGTTGAGATATCTGTTTATTCGAGGGAAGATGGAAAGCAGACATGGTACTGATTGGCTGGACAGTAGCATTGAGCCAAGGAGTATTTGACTGAGAAGACAGGCATGGGGTGAGATGGTGATATATGGAGTAAACTGGATAAGGATATGGATATGGATAAACTTGTGATTGATAAAGTCCAAGAATTGCGGACACTGAAGGGCTGATGTGAAGCAGGTGGCAGTTTCCTTGGGCTTGAGTACTTTATTTACTGTGGAGAATAGAATCCTGGTATTGTTTCCATCACGGTGGATGATGTTGGAGTAGAAGGCAGATATAGCAGCATTTAGAGCAGTCTTGTAGGAGGTGATGTGGTCCGAGTACATTTGAAAGTGAACAATGAGTCCAGTTTTCTTGGCAAGGCGCTCAAGGCGGCGACCATGTGTTTTGAGTTGGCGGAGTTCTGAGGTGAACCATGGAGCAGTCCTAGAGAAAGTCACTGTGCGGGTTTTTGTTGGAGCCAGGGTGTCCAGTGCAGTAAGTAGTGTGCCGTTGTAATGGTCAACAAGTTCAGTAACAGAGAGAAGGTGTGGATGAGAAATTGACATAGAAATTAAACTGTTATGTTCTGTGATGTTCATGTTGTTAATATTATGGAATCATGATATGATACGGTCTTGGCATAACAATAAGATCTGGGTTTCTTTCCTTCACTCTGCTAATGAAGCCTTTGGCCCGAGCATGGCTGCAGCTCCATCAGTGCAAACACTTACTGTAGTACTTACTGTACTCAGGTTGCTGTACTCCAAAACATTTTTAACAAACAAAAAAAGAAAATGTGGACCTCCTCACACATTTTTAAACTCCAAAAATGATTCCTGCAAACTTGTTCAGTTTCAGCTTAGTTACAAGTTTTGTCATTATATCTGCCACCATCTCTTCATTAGGATTGTATGCCAGAGTTACTTTCCCATCATTTACAGTAGATCTTATGGAGTGGCACGTTATGTCCACGTGCTTACACCGCTGTCTGCTCGCAGGGTTTTTGGCTAGGGCGATTGTTCCCTGGTTGTCCTCATAAACTACTGCTCCACTACCCTCCAGTAGCTGCTCTAGATATATACACTCTTGTATAGTTGAGGCCAGAGCCATGTATTCTGCCTCACAGGTGGAAAGTGCTACCGTAGGCTGTTTCCTACTCTTTCATGAGACTGAAGAGCTGTTCTTACTGAGGCTTATACAGTATCCTGTGGTACTGCTGATAGTTTGCTTACAACAAAAATTAATTCTGGCCTCGTACATATGGTCAGGTATATAAGGCTGCCTGCCGCCTCTTTACATCCTGACATCATCCATTTGTGCTGCATTTTCTGTATAGTCAAGTTTTTGATCACAGGGTGTTTCTCTGGGTTTACAGTTTTGCATGTTAAACCTCTCCAGTATCTTGTTAACATACTTTTCCTGTGACATTTTTACACATCCATGAGATTGATTGAAATCGATACCCGGAAAGTGTTTTAGCCTGCCTAAATCTTTCACTTTCACTTTCACTTTCTTCAGTATTTTGTCATTGCTAGCTGCAATTATCAAATCATCGACCCAGATGATGATTATCATCAAGATCATCTTCCCATCATCGGTCTCTTTGGCATAGAGACAGTGGTCTGCTGGGTTCTGTGAAATCTTCTTCAGTGAAACAACTGTGCAAAATCCTATTCCAATTTCTATCGATTGTTTTAGACCATAAAGAGATTTTTTAAGTTTACACACTAGACCTTCACCTCTTTCTTCATAACCCTCTGGTTGAACAATATATGTTTCGTAATCTATAGCAAGTATGCTGTTTTTACATCCATCTGATGTAGTAGCAAGTCCTCCCTTGCTGCTTTCTGTAACAACACTCACAGCAAATGTGATGGCAAAAAGTGTAAAAGTCTCCCCATAGTCAATCCCCATCATCTGGCTATAGCCCTCGGCCACAAACCTTGCTTTGTACTTGTCAGTTCCCTCAATATCACTTTTGATAGAGTAAACCAATGGGTTTGTCAGATGTGTCAGGGTAAACGTGTTGTTGTCGATGGATTTCATCATCCATGGGTTTTGCCCACTCTTTTGAGTCAGCTGATGTCATAGCCTCCTTAAACGTCTGTGGAACGCCACATACTGCTCTGTTGCAGTAGACTATGGTAGTATAAATCCCATCACTATCACTGTCTTCAGTTACAAAGTCCTTGAAGTGACTTGGTTTCCTCCTGTCTCTAGTTGGGTACCTCCCACTCTCAGATTCATCATTTGTCACACTTGGTTGTGTTTGGCTACTGTGGTCAGGCGTAGTTACTGGACTATCACTCTGTACACCAATCTCTTGAGCATTCTCTGTACTCTTATTTACCTCCTGCGTGACCCTGCTAGCCCTAGGCTGCCTCACACTGTAATCATCGTCATCATTTGGGCCTAGCCCAAATGTCTGTGTCTGTTTTTCCACAGTTACCTTGTTCACAACTAGCCTGTGCTTTTGTACTTTCTCGTGGTCTGGGTGATAGACCAAATACACAGGGCTGTTCTTGTCATAACTCACAAAACGTCCCTGATCACCTGGAATCTAGTTTTCCCTTGTCCTGTTTGTATGTGTAACATATCGGCCCAAACTTCTGCATTGTAGATACATTAGTCTTTTTATCTGTCAACATCTGGAAAGGGGTTTGTCCTGTACGCCTATTAAAGCATCTGTTACGTACTATGGCTGCTGTTTGGACTGTTCCAGTTCCATACAGTTCCATAACTTTTTTGGTAGCTGACTTTCAATTAGCATGCACCTACCCATCTCAAAAAGAGTACGCCAACTTCTCTCAACTGTACTTGTGGGGTGAATACGGGGCCAATGTCTCATGTCTTATCCCGTTTTTCCTTAACAACGTTTGGAAATCTACTCTTTCTAAGACGCTTTGGATAAAAGCGTCTCCTAAATGCCCTGAATGTAAATGAAATCCCTGCATGTGAACTCTGTCCCTTTGTCTGACCTGATACACCTCACTTTCCCTTATGGCGCTGTATCTGCTAGGAATTTTTCTGTTGCCTGTACTGTGTCACTTTTTGTTTTTAGAAAATATAAACTTGGCACTAATCTCACCTTCAGTGTGCAAATAAAAATACTGCACCTGGGTAGTCATCCGTGAATGACTGTACATATTTGTAACCATCCATTGATTCTGTAGCTACTGGACCGGCTAGGTCCGTGTGTACCATTTGTAAGGGAGCCTTTGCTCTTCTATCTGGAGTTCTATTTCTGGTTTGTGCAAATGTTCCCTGAATACATGCCTCACATTCGTGGTTGGGTCTATCTGTCTTGCCCTTGATCTGCATACCTTCAACTACATTTTGCAATTTTAGTACATCATAATTACAGTGGCCTAGTATCTCATGCCACATCTGTACATCATGACAAGCGCTGCACTTGTCACTAATCTCACCTTCAGTGTGCAAATAATTCAACCTGTTGTACACATAAATGTCAAACCTGGTACCGTCTTTGTGTATCAAGGCATCCTTTCCCTGTTTGAAAACGACCATGGCTTCACTGGCGGTCGCTGCCTTCACTGAGAAGATGTCCTGGGGGTATGACGGTATAAACAACGTCTTCCTCAGCGTAGTGGTATGTGTTTGTCCTCCACTGTCAAGCAGGCAAACCTCTGCATCTCCCTTGAGCGACTCTGTTGCACCGGGTACCGCCTGACAGCTCTATGCTGTGCGTCTCTGGCTTGAACATGTCGTCAAAGTTTTTAAACTCGGTGGTGTCCGTGATGATGTGGGAAGTGGCTCCTGTGTCGACCATCAGGCCTCCTGGAGACCTTGTGCTGGCTGCTGCTGGGCCCCGGTTTCTCCGTCTTTGATCCTGAAGGCTTAATCTGCTTTGTCGCCGCCGCCCTCTTCTTCTGAGACTTTTCTTGCGCCATCCTGTCTGTCTTTATGCATGCATGTGGCGTCTTTGTGTACATCACTTTTGCGTTGACTACACCAATATCTGCATCGTCACTGTTCCTGTCATATGCACCTTGCTTGGCGGGACGCCGTCCGGGCCTCGCTAGAGTCTTCATCACCTTATGGCTCGACTCCGTCGTGCTTAATATCTCGGTGACTTCAAAGCTCCCTAGTTTTGTCTTGAACTCTGCGAATGTTATATTGTCATCATGATGTGCCACATGTATTGCAAAGGCCTAAATCCCTTAGGCAGTCCTTTTAAGACCAAGGCTATCAGTAGGCCGTTGCCTACCGTTTCCCCTGCGTTCCGTAGTGCAGTGATGGCGGTTTCTGCCCGTATGATTTGGTCCGTGACACTTTTCCTGTTGGTCTTCTGAAGCGATGTCAGCGAGGTGTACAAGTTAATTATCTGGGGTTATTATCTGGGGTTTTCCTTCGGCGTAGCATCCCCTTAATATCTTCAGGGCCTCTCATGCATTGTCAGGCGCGTCACTCATAATCAGTGCTGGGAACATCACTTTAAAAAAGTAATTAGTTATAGTTACTCACTACTTGTTCCAAAAAGTAACAGAGTTAGTAACTGAATTATTCTATAATAAAAGTAACTAGTCACCAGGGAAAGTAACTATTTGCTTTGCGTTACTGTTAAGAATTTGGATTTTTCTGAGGAGTTTTCACAAGTACATAATGTGCACATTACATGCACGTTCTCACCTTTCACCTCAATGAATTTGAAGTAGTGCTTATATCTCCACCTTGAAAATGACTTTTCATTGCATTGCTCCGGACTCGCCATTTCTGCTGCTTCATCGAATCTGTTTGGTGTTTGTGTGTGTGTGTTTGTGTGTGCGTGTGTGTGTGTGGCGCGCGTGTGCTGGCCTGTGTGTAAAACACTGGCTCCGATTGGCTAACATGAAACATGAGTCTGCCTTAGCCAATCATAATCGCTTATCTCGTTGTTAACCCACCCGGTCTCCTCACTGGCAGTTTGTGTGTGGAGCCAGGGGTGCGTTCGGAATACCCAGTTTATTCAATCAATTCATAGTAACGCACCGCATTTAACGTTCAGTAACAGTAACGGCGTTGTAACGACAGCAACAGTAATTAGTTAGATTACCCCGTTACTGAAAAAATAACGGCGTCTGCCACTCTCTCTTCGTCACCATGTGGTTGTCTTAGAATCGTATTCTTTAACCCTAATAGATGAAGGTGTCCTCACACTTTGGTCTCCCAGAGTTCAAACTTTTTCTCATCTCCGTCGAACATCAGCCGAGCCAACCTGCTTGTCCCTCGACGATCCATGTTAGCTCGTCTTGCTATCCTGTTAGCGGTTTTGAAGCCACAGGTGGTTTGGCGGTGGCGTTGAGGCCTGCTCGGCGCCGCGGCGCTGTCAGACAGCTTCTCATCACACACCAAGCATCACGGTGTCCGTGTCGTCTCATCCCCGGTGAAAGGAAATGTGAACGAAAGACGGCTGTCGCTGTATCACCTCGAGCTCACAGTCTTTGCTTTCCTTTTACCGACACTCCGACTATAGGAACTTCACCTGGGTCAGAATCTTGTCCAGGGCCCAGTTCAGAGTTTGCATTTTTCCTTTTCAAAAACTTCTCCATCACTGTCACTACAATTCTCTTGTCTCTGCTGCCACCTGGACGAATATTACATTACTCTTCCAGTCACTATATTACAGCACAGACACTCAACAATCGTATATTATTGATGATAATTAATAACTGTTAATACAAACGTATGTAGCCCTCTGCTATATTTTCCTTTTATTTTCTAGTTAAAAAAGTTAAAAAGAAACGTCTAAAATGTTTTTGAATGAATTATGACAAAATGTATTTTATTCTCTTATGGCCTGTATTTTATTTTCACTTGAATATGTACTTTCTGTACGTTTATTGGTTGCTATCTGAATGTGACCTTTGAACCAGAGACTGTGGATAACGGAAGCTGGGAGTGTGGACGGCTAGTCTGAGTACGCTGTTCATTGTACTGTAATGACCCGTGAATTCTCTATTTCTAGGACATAGGACTAGAGTTATACTGATCCATGTCGTCGGAGAGATAACTGCTGCATCAGTGCTGGTGTATATAGGCTTTATGTCGTGTGTTTAACTTTGTGAGTGGCTTGCCGCCATTTTGGCTCACAGTGTTCTCGAGAGTCAGTTGACCTTGGTACACGCGGACTTTCCGGACTAAAGTGCCGAGACAGATGAGGTTCTTACCGTTCGTTTGGACCAGACGGATGCAAAGAAAAGACCAACACCAACGCGAACGCTCCGACCAGACGACCGTGACGTCCCGCTCGCGTCCACGCACACAGAAGTCTCTCTTCTGCGCGAGAGGAAAGGTACTCCATTGAGTTTGTTCACGCCAGTGAAGCGGCCATTCGTACCAAGCGACGGCCTGCAACAATGGGGTAATTTAGTTAATGCATTGGACATGTATATTGTTTTTCATGTCTGGTGTGTTTGAATTGAATTCATGTTCAATGATGTTTGTGTTTGATTACATTGAAGGCAGTGGCGGCTGGTGAAATTTTCTTTTGGTGGGGCTGGTGTGCCAACAGATTTGTAACATTTATCTTTCACCTAGATTTGCTGGGAAATCTTGATTTCAGGCTTGTCGGGTCCCAGCTCCTTAACGAGAAGTTTTTCCTCCGTCGTCCGTCTCGCAGAAGGGTATATTATAATTTCACTGAATTTGGTGGAAGCTGCTCTTTAACTCTGGTTGTCACTGCCATCGCTCTTCGTCGTATTCCCCCCCCCCCCCCCCCCCCCGTAATGTAGGAAAGAGTCTGGGAGTCGCACTGCAAAAAAAACAACTATTGCTGGCTCCGCATGTAGCTTTAGCAATCCTAAACCTTCACGCATTTTACGTAGCAGTTGGGGCTAAAGCGCCCCACCGGTGTTAAATTCAGCGACGTTAATAGGCCAATTATACATAATTTCCCCCTAGCAACCATGACCGGATTGGCTGTTTAGCTGCAGGTGAGGGACACTTTGCCGATCACCCCATGAGAGAATGATACACTGTCTGTCAGTGGAAATTCACTGTTAAATGAGTATCAGTTGGTGGACATGTTGTTCAAATTATTTAAATTGCATGTAGGCACACACTAAATTAAGTAAAACTGACATAGGTTTAAAAAAATATTTTTTCCCCTTAAGAGCTGGTGGGGCATAGCCCCCAGCGCCCCCTATGGGCCAGCCGCCACTGATTGAAGGTGTTTTACATGTGCGTTTACTCTATTGGTAATATTTTTGAGAAAGCCCATTTGATTTATGCCCCGGAGCACAAGGCTAATTTAAAGGGGAAGTGTACAATTTAATGCAAAAGGGGGATTGGGTACCTGATTTGATTTGATGTGATTGTATTTCATTGATTTGTTTTGAGTGAAGTAATGTAACTCATTGAACATTAAAGGATAACAACGAGAAACATTTGAATTTGAATACTTATATTTGATTGTAATTTCATTTAATATTTTACACAGTAAACATTTTTTACTTTTGATACAAAAAAGGGATATTTGTGATTTCATTATAATTACTATGCAAGTAATTCCAGTTCATTAGGAGTTAGTTTAAAAAGGGTAGAGTTATACAAGACACTACATTACTTAACATAAAATCATATAGATTACCAGATACATTGGGTAGTCAGTTAAAAGAACTTAGTTAAGGAGCGTCCCAGTTAATGGTGAAATAACACCTGGGAGTACTTCGACGAGAACCAACGTGACCTGCACGCCATCGCCTGCACTACCTGTAGTAGTAGGAGTAAAAAGTCACGTTGGTTCTATTGACGGAAGTAACAGGGGGAGGGGGAGAGGATCTTTTAGGAGTGATGATATTACTGTGCCAACGTTGAAGGTGTTATTTCACCATATTCACCACTATATTATAGTTATCCTTTTTTGTCCGCTTAGCAAATTGCCATGTTTCATTTTGTGTAACCATACTTGGGTCGTTACTCACGTAACCGTATTTCAATAGGGGAAACGTGGAAGTGCTTGGTTGCTTCTAACTTCACCCCCGTTTGGATCCTAAGGAATATACTGGGCCAAGCTACATGCTAGTGAAGTAGCGCTGAGCACCACAGCGATCAAGTGCACGCACGAAAGCGAGAGAGGTATGTATCAACTTGTCTAAGATCAGGGAAGAACGTAGTTCAGTATGGACAAACGGTGGCGTTTTCCTTTAAGTTAATGACATTGTTATGCCCATAGCCACAGCATGGGGACGCTGCATGTAGCCTAAGTTTTAGTAGAGCTAATGTTTTTTTTTTTTTTAAGACTAAGTGAAATAATTTCTCACAGCACACCTGACGATCTAGTGTGTTGTGGCACAGTGGTTGAAAATCAATGCACGCTGCCACTGGACTCTGGAGAGAGGAGACACATTCTCTGGAGAGACGAAGTGATCTGATGGACGAGTCTGGGTTTGGCGGTTGCCAGACAATAATTGTCTGACTGCATTGTGTAAAGTTTGGTGGAGGGGGATTATGGTGTGGGGTTGTTTTTCAGGAGCTGGGCTTGGCCCCTTAGTTCCACTGTAAAGAACTCTGAATGCTTCAGGATACCAAGAGATTTTGGACAATTCCACGCTCCCAACTTTTGGGGATGGCCCCTTCCTGTTCCAACATGACTGTGCACCAGTGCACAAAGCAAGGTCCATAATAAAGACATGGATGAGAGAGTTTGGTGTGGATGAACTTGACTGTACAGAGTCCTGACCTCAACCCAACAGAACACCTTTGGGATGAATTAGAGAGACTGAGAGCCAGGCCTTCTGTCCAACATCAGTGTGTGACCTCACAAATGCACTTCTGGTAGAATGGTCAACAATTCCCATAAACACACTCCTAAACCTAAACACCTACACCTTGTGGAAAGCCTTCCCAGAAGAGTAGAAGCTGTTATAGCTGCAAAGGGTGGACTGACATCATCTCAAACCCTATGGATTAAGAATGGGATGTCACTTAAGTTCATTTGCCAGTCAAGGCAGGTGAGCCAATACTTTAGCAATATATATATATGATGTAATGTTATGTTATGATGTAATCTGTCTTGTAAAACATGCCTTTGTATTTTATAACTTTGCTTACATAAATCACAATATGGCTACAGTACTGTCACCATACTTCGAACTGTACAGAACTCAAATCACCTGTTCCTCACTCCAGTCCGCAAATATAGTACATCTAACGTCAGCCTACTTGTTCAAACATGGACCCTGCATATTGACTTACTAAATAAATAATGATTATGTAGTGACTGGCGCCTCAGTCTTGCGAGCTGCAATGTGAGGTCAGTCTGCCATCTAGTGGTGAAACATATCTTCGACTTTTGTTTTGCAGATTACCTGATGTATAAAGCTATTTACAAGATTAAAGAGTGTGTGTGTGTGCGTATCAACCCATGGTCGAATAACAGTCTCACTTAGTGAAATATGACTTTTTATTAATACAAATATATAATAGTTATAGGGTATTGACTGCTTGCTTTATGTGCAGGCCAATGTACTGAGTTTGTTACAAATGTGTGACACACCAATCAAGAGTAAAAAATAAATCACAGGTGAATATACAAATATATATATCGATGTGCTTCGAACGACGAACGTGTGATCAATTCCCTTTTTTTTCTTTCTAAACGGGGCGAGTAAAGCAGACGACGACAATCACAACATGCCGGGGCTGTTATCGTGGGCATCTGCAGAAATAAACAATCACATGTACGACACAGTTCTGTATTTCTGTCTGTCGCAGTATGGAACAGGAGGGGGGGGGGGGGGGGGGGGGAAGAAAAAACAATGTGTGGTATTTCCTGAAGAGGATCCCACCATGAGCACACACACAGATGTTGGGTAAGCAGAAAGCGTTCCCTGACGCAGCCGTAATAATGGACCTCTAATGGCTTCGGTTCCTCTTCCTGCGGTGGCCATGTTGGTTGACATCTCTTTGGTTTAATCCCGTGTGTTACTGCACTTTTGCTGACAGGGACTCGAACTATAGCTACCGTCGAATTAGCTGCTGAAAGAGAGTTCAGCGTAATGTACTTTTTGTCTCCCCTACCACCCGTCGTGCCACCAAAAACACAATTTGTTCCCGAAACAAAGCTTACTTATTATAATAGGAGTTGTTATAATAATAATAATATTAATATTCACGACAGGTCAACATCTGTGGTTTGTTTATCGCGAAAATGACGTCAGTGATAATTCGACATACGGGAAAAATAATTAGCAATTCTTCAAAAAAGGACAACCACCCTTCACCTGAATCAAACACCACAAACAGATACGATACAGGCCCAACAGAACCACAAGATACTGGGAATAAAGCGGCCAGTCATGAGCGCCACGTTTCTCAACGGAGCCACGACGGAACCACACCAATCACGCTGTAGGACGGCGTTGCTACACCGGACCCATTTTCCACAGAATTTCATAAAATTAGGACGAGAAGTATATATTTGGCACAAAATGTGGCCCATTTTAGTGATATCCTTGAGTGGGGGGGAGGGGGGGGGCATCAATGATGACTTATAAAAATACTGATTTGAAATAGCTTGCAAAAACATCTCAGCCATTAACACTGATGTGGCCACATTGAATTCAGTGAACACACTGGATTGACTTTTAAATCGACAAGCCTTTCCGATGAAAATCTCTCTTTATTGATTTTTGTGACTCTAGGGATTGCGAGGCTTTCGCCGCGGTCCTGCCCTGCGCAGAATTCACCACAAAAAACAAATTAATCTGCGGAGAACTGAAGGCGACAGCCCGGACTCGCCCCCCCCCCCCCCCCCCCCCCCCCCCCCCTGGAGTCCCAACTCACGCCGTCCGGAAACAACTGTGGGCGGAACACCGCGTCTAAACCCGTGGAACGTGAACCACACACGGCTGGCGTCCCCACGGCGTGACGGAGCACCTCATTGGGCGGGGAGCCCCCCTCCGGGGCTGTTGAGGTAGGGACCCCCCCCTAAGTCAAGGGGATGCTCTTAGTGTGTCAGGGCTGTACCGATGTGTGGGGCTGCCACGGCTGTGTGTGTGTGTGTGTTGTGTGTGTGTGTGTGTGTGTGTGTGTGTGTGTGTCTGTGTCTGTGTGTCTGTGTGTGTGTGTGCGGGGGGGGGGTTCCCGTGGCGATCCAGGGCCCCCCTTGTTAGAGAATGCAGCAGCGTTGCTTCTTCTTCTTGCCACTCGGGCCGTTCTTGTCCTTGATCTCAGACATCTTCTTCTTGCGCACCTCCCGCATGAGGTCAAAGAACACCTGGAGGGGGAGGGAGGGAGAGAGAGAGCGCAACTAGGAAGTCAGAAAGATTGTTTATTGCCAAGTAGGGTTGCACCTAGGAGGAATTTGTCTTGGTGGTTGGTGCACGATGGTAAACAATCAACAACAACAATAGACAGTAACAAACGACAATCAACACGATGGACACCGTCTTAACCCCTGCTGTTGGCCAATCAGAATCGAGACGTGCCACGTCAGTTTATATGCAATCTGAACCAACCGATAGAGACTGTTGAATTGACGATGGCCGTTGTGTTTTTGTTGCCTGGCTTTAATTATTATTCTTATTATTATGTTTTGTTTTTTTTGCTTCACCATAAACTGCGTGTTGGAATAACAATACTATTAATACACCTAACAGCCCCCAACCAAGTCATTTTTGTCCTGACTTGGGGCAGAATGAGATCTTAAGAGCCACCAGGCCGAAGAGTAGTGCCATCCAAAGCCAAATGGCTAACAGAATACTGCCACACTATACCACTCTGTACACTACATGCAATACTCCTTGTGCCAAGGTGTGGCGTGAGGAGCAAAGAAAAAGCCTGAAAGTGATGTTGTGCAGGAGTTCTGAACGACTGGACTCAGCCTCCAGCTGTGACGTCTTTGGGAGCCTGATGTAAGATGAGTCATCGCAGGGGCTTGAGTGCTCTAGATCGCGGTGACATTTCACTGCAATCCAATTATGCCGGCCGACTCGGCAGCCTCCGTCAGCAACGGAAGACTCAGACTTTTTGAGTCCGACTAGGACACCAGTACACACGCACGCACACACGCATCCTGGTCCTCACACTGACCCTCTCCACACACACACACCCTGTGGTCCTCACACACACACATTGGTCCTCACACACACACCCGGTTCTCACACACACACACACACACACACACACACACACACACCCTGGTCCTCACATACACACACCCTGGTCCTCACACACAACGCACACACACCCCTGGTCCTCACACACACACACACACACACACCCTGGTCCTCACAGACACACACCCTGGTCCTCACACAGACACACACCCTGGTCCTCACACACCCTGGTCCTCACAGACACACACCCTGGTCCTCACACACACACACACACACCCTGGTCCTCACAGACACACACCCTGGTCCTCACACAGACACACACCCTGGTCCTCACAGACACACACCCTGTCCTCACACAGACACACACCCTGGTCCTCACAGACACACACCCTGGTCCTCACACAGACACACACCTGTCCTCACACACCCTGGTCCACACAGACACACACCCTGGTCCTCACACACACACACACACCCTGGTCCCTCACAGACACACACACCCTGGTCCTCACACAGACACACACCCTGGTCCTCACAGACACACACCTGGTCCTCACAGACACCACCTGGTCCTCACACACCCTGGTCTCACACACCTGGTCCTCACAGACACACACCCTGGTCCTCACACACACACAACAACACACACACCTGGTCCACACACCCTGGTCCTCACACAGACACACACACCCTGGTCCTCACACACCCTGTCCTCACAGACACACAACCCTGGTCCTCACACAGACACACACCCTGGTCCTCACACACCCTGGTCCTCACACAGACAACACACTGGTCCTCACACCCTGGTCCTCACAGACACACACCTGGTCCTCACAGACACACCCCTGGTCCTCACACACCCTGGTCCTCACACAGACACACACCCTGGTCCTCACACACCCTGGTCCTCACAGACACACACCCTGGTCCTCACACAGACACACACCCTGGTCCTCACACACCTGGTCCTCACACAGACACACACCCTGGTCCTCACACACCTGGTCCTCCACAGACACCACACCCTGGTCCTCACACAGACACACACCCTGGTCCTCACACACCCTGGTCCTCACACAGACACACACCCTGGTCCTCACACACCCTGGTCCTCACACAGACACACACCCTGGTCCTCACACACCCTGGTCCTCACACAGACACACACCCTGGTCCTCACACAGACACACACCCTGGTCCTCACAGACACACACCCTGGTCCTCACAAAGACACACACCCTGGTCCTCACACAGACACACACCCTGGTCCTCACAGACACACACCCTGGTCCTCACACACCCTGGTCCTCACACCCTGGTCCTCACAGACACACACCCTGGTCCTCACACACCCTGGTCCTCACACAGACACACACCCTGGTCCTCACACAGACACACACCCTGGTCCTCACACACCCTGGTCCTCACACAGACACACACCCTGGTCCTCACAGACACACACCCTGGTCCTCACACACCCTGGTCCTCACACAGACACACACCCTGGTCCTCACAGACACACACCCTGGTCCTCACACACCCTGGTCCTCACACAGACACACACCCTGGTCCTCACACAGACACACACCCTGGTCCTCACACAGACACACACCCTGGTCCTCACACAGACACACACACCCTGGTCCTCACACACCCTGGTCCTCACACACACACGGTCCCGGTGGGTTGTGTCACCTTGTCCACGTTGGCGCGTGTCTTGGCTGAGGTCTCCACGTAGGTCACGCCCCACTGGGCGGCCCGCCGGAGGCCTCGTCCGCGAGACACGGCGACGCTCCTCCAGGTCCGACTTGTTCCCCACCAGGAGCAGCGGGATGGCCTCCTCCTCCTTCACACGCAGGATTCTGCTCCCTGACATACAACAACACATTTTACCTAGAGGTTTAGAAGAAGAATTACTCTTTTGATCCGTGAGGGAAATCTGGTCTCTGCATTTAACCTAATGGTGAATTAGTGGAAATACACTCAGCACACAGTGATGGTGAAGCACACAGTGAGGTGAAGCACACACTTAAACCAAATGCAGTGAGCTGCCTGCAACAGCGGCGCTCGGGGAGCAGTGAGGGGTTAGGTGCCCTGCTCAAGGGCACTTCAGCGTCGTACTGGTCGGGGTTTGAACCGGCCACCCTCCGGTTACAAGTCTGAAGCCCTTTTTTACAGTCCCATCCCCTTTTTTACAGTCCAAGATCTCACGTCATGTCAAAAGAACCAAAACCCCCCCCCGGGGTCCGGGTACCTGAACTCTGCGGTGGCGCTGAAGGACTCCTGCTCCGTGATGGAGAAGACCAGCAGGAAGCCCTCTCCGCTGCGGAAGTAGTTTGTCCCCTGATGGCGGCGTAGTCCCTCCTGGCCCGCCGTGTCCAGGATGTCGATCTGGACCTCCTCGCCGTCCAGCACCACCTTCTTCCTGTAGCTGTCCGCCTTGGTGGGCTCGTAGTCCTCCACGAACTGGGAGGGGGGGGGGGGGGGGGGGGGTGATTTGGAACGCAACCGCACGAGGTGGCAAAACAAAGCCCAGGTAGACAGATGTTGACTGGAAACGGTGCGAGAAATCACTGAGGCGTCGCCTTGACTCACACGGTCGCGCCGTCAAAGTGTACACAACATGAACGTGTTTTGCTGTGCTACTATACTACTACTACTACTATACTACTACTGCTACTATACTACTAATACTACTATTACTACTGCTACTACTACTATACTACTACAATTACTACTGCTACTACTACTACTGCTACTGCTACTAACCACTACTACTAATACTATTACTACTACTACTGCTATTACTACTACTGCTAGTATTACTATTGCTACTACTACTACTGCTGCTACTATTACTATTGTTACTACTACTACTACTATTACTATTGCTACTACTACTACTACTGTTGCTACTCCTACCAGCACCACCACAAACAGTACTACAAACACCACCACCAATACTACAAAACACTACCACCAATACTACAAAACACACTACCACCAATACTACAAAACACTACCACCAATACTACAAAACACTACCACCAATACTACAAAACACTACCACCAATACTACAAAACACCACCACCAATACTACAAAACACTACCACCAATACTACAAACCACTACCACCAATACTACAAAACACTACCACCAATACTACAAAACACCACCACCAATACTACAAAACACCACCACCATAACTACAAACCACCACCACCATACTACAAAACACCACCACCATAACTACAAACACCACCACCAATACTACAAACACCACCACCACCACCACCATCACATCACCACCACCACCACCACCGCTATGAACATCATTCCCGGCCACTCACCATCACCCCTCCAGCCCAGCTGGCCGGTGTCAACCCTGTGACCAGGGGCGCTCCAGAAGACTCACCTCGTCGTACATGAACTGCAGGGTGAGCGCGGACTTCCCCACTCCTCCGCTGCCCACCATGATGACCTTGTGGAGCACCAGGGAGCTCTGGTTCTTGTTCTTACTGGACGCCATTGCCCGGCAGGTCTTTGGTTTGTTCGCTTGGCGGGGGGAGCTCTCGAATGCAACCTCTCTCTAGTACCTGAAGTACATGAGTGCGTGCACACACACACACACACACACACACACACACACACACACGCACACACACGCGCACACACCACACGCACACAGTAGATAAGATGAATGAACCATGCACCGTTATCTCTCCAGTTCACACCCACGCCCAAGAACAGAAACCCAAAAAAAAAAAAAACTCCCTCACCCCAGGGTGAAATTGTTTATAATAGCCCACTTTACATGTCGACGGTCGCAAGTTTGAAGAAACATGAAGAAAAAAACATAAGATGTGTGATTGGCTCGGGTGAAAAGCGGTGTGTAACGATAAACCTTGTCCATGTAAACATACTGTAGGGAGTGGAGGCTGCAAATGACCTTAACAGTTTGTCTACAACAAACGCACATTGAAGGTCAACTGTCTAACAGTTAAACCTAAACCTACTGTTAAACTACAAATGTTTTACTGATTCGACGTCATGGATTGATATTTTTAGTGTTATACAATAGCATCGCTGGGTTTCTGGCGAGTAGAGCCCATTTCTTCTCCGTTTATGAATTGCATTTTACGCATTGTATTTTTCTCCACATGTTTTAAGCATTCATAAATATGTTTCAATGTCTTGGCCTCCTGGAATTATTAGTCCAGTAGGGCTGAAACATAACAACAAATAACAAATAAAACGAAACAAACCAGAGGAACCCGGGCGGGCCCGGGTTCGCCCTCAGCATGCCAACAACATGTTGGACTCAGGACGTCGCCTGTGATCATGTCTGCAAATTCCATGTCGATGATAATAAATGACGGAGAGATAGCCACCATTTTAGGAAACGCAGCACACAGAAAAAAAAGAGAAGTATCAATGTGGACGAGGAAGAAGAAGTACAGTGCGCCCCCCTCCATAGAATTATGAATAAACACCCGACACGAGGATACTACCATAAGGCCTAACATGCACAACACAACTTCTCTCCTGTGCGTCTGGTTGCGCCACTGTCCACCAAAAAAACGTCGGAATTGACCAAAAACAGATCCTCTCGGGCGACGAACCGCAGACGTCGGGGGATGGCCCATGCGATCACTTTTTCTTGCGCCGAAAACGGAGCTTCACGTCAATAAGGTAAGAGAGCCAGGGGGGGGGGGGGGTAGATAAAGTTCATTGCATGGGGCAACTCGATAAAAGACATTCCCAACTCACCGCCCTCTCGGACCTCTTGCAGCCGGGACCGTCAGCCGCCGCCGCTGCTGCTGCTGCTTAAGGACGCGCGTCTTCGCTGTCTTGGCTTCACCTCTCCGTCCTCGGCGACCTCATCCGTGCTTACTTACTGATAGTTATTGCAACAACGAAGCTTCCCTTCCGACTCTATGTAGAAGTTGCCCCAGCTGAAGAAGAAAAAAAAAAAAAAAAAGAAAGGATCCGCCCCACCTTCGCCTTCGGACGCAGCGCCGGGAAGATTACGCGAAGCGGAGGTGACGTCACAACATTCCTGCTGCGTTTAAAGTGACAGCCCGTCGCCTTCAGACAGCCAGGAGGGAGGAGGTGGGTGTGTTTGTGTTGGACGAACGTGTTTTTGCATAACTGTGGGTGCAAATATTAGCAAACTGGTACTTTTAACTGGGATTATGGACACAGCCAGTGGAAATTATTAATCTGGAGCAGTATCAGGATTAATGTGCACATCAACTATGAAAGGGCATCGGGAAAAAAAAAAAGTTTTCATATTTGCTAAATTGCAAAACGTGTGCAAAATGTAATACAAATTTACAACACGTCATATGGTAGTCTAATCGCAGGCCTATTGGTAAACTTCACTTTGTTCATAAAATAGCGGTTTCAAATGTCTTATTTTTTCAATTCCGTATATCAATCAATTCAATCAATTCCGTATAATCTAACAACCCCTTACAGAAGGATAGATAGATAGATGGATGGATGGATGGATGAATGGATGGATGGATGGGTTGGGATTAATAAAGTATTTCTATTTCTATTTTATTTCTATGGATGGATGGATGGATTAATGATTGATAGCTAGGCGGACGCCTAATTGTAGTTCTTTATTTTTGACACGAGGGGGCAGTGTTTCACCACGTTAACTCGAAACCGGACTTGACTGTGAGGGGTCTGTGCCAAAGTCAAGGTCACGTACATAGCTCCCACCACGCACGTATGGGCCCCCACTTGGTTTTATACCACCGCACTTGCCTTATGTTGCATTTTGCCAACAAATAAATGTTCATACCCACTCTTCAAGGAAGTAGATGTCTCAAATCGCTGTTGTCAGTGTGTAGCCTCCCCCCCCCTTCTTCGTTTTACCAACAGATTGAATTGAATGGTCGGTCCCCAACTGCGCTTCCACGCCAATTCAAATGTAAAACAAAGTCATTAGGGCGAGTTAAGAGGCTATTGTAACCACTTGCCAATTCGTTACCAGGATCGCTTGGAAAGGCTTAACGTTGTCATGATTGTACCCTTTCGCTGCGCTATGGGAGACTGCACGCATTACAATTTGCATAATATAAACAATATTTTGTATAATTATTATTTTGGAAATGTCAAATCTCAGATCAATTGAAATGGAAATAAATTGTGTACAGTATATTATTTCTAATTATGATTTCGTAGGATGATATATTTTTTATTCCTCAAATCGCAGATCAATTGAAAAGGGAAAACTTTTTTCTTCTTTTTCGGTTGGTCCCCAAATCATAATTCTCTCTTCGCAATCATTGTTTTGTAGAGTTATTATTTAGTAATACCCCCCCCCCCCCCCCCTCCCCAGTGGAAACTTACAGGTCAACTGGTCCGCGCGCGTGCTTCTCTCGTCAGTGTATCCCTGATCCTCTTGCGCCTTCCGCACTAAAGAACACGCAAAAGACATAATGGACATGTGCACGCGCGCGCGCGCACACACACACACACACACACACACACACACACACACCCCTCCTTTTTCCCAGCGCGCGGAGACCTCGACGTCAGGAGCGCGAGACGGCCCAGAATGGAAGCGCGCGGGAGGAGGAGGATCGCGCGGCGGTTGCAGCAGCAGCGCAGCAGCAGCAGCAGCAGCCGCGCGCCAGGACATCCCATCATCACATCACAGCGAGCGCGCACGCTTGAGAGAGGAGGACTTGTATATAATAATGTCAAATTGGGATTTTTGTCAGTTTCTGGTCAACGCGTACATTTGCAACTCTCGCGGGATACTTCTTTGGATCACGTCCGTGGCGGAACAAGTTGGACTCTCGACTCTGACTAGCGACGTGCGCCCAAACTTATTATTGGATGGGACACGGGGCCGTTGGCGACAAAACATGACTCGAAAAGACCCGGGTAAACAGACACATTAAAAAAAAAGAAAAAAAAAAGAAAAACACAATTCGACACACAACAACACATCTCCGGAGTGAATGAAACCGTTTCACATGCGACGAATTTGAATCCGTTGCGCAGGGAAAGGGGCTTGTCTGATGAAATCGAATTTGTTCGGCAGGTGTCTCGCCACCCAGGACAGTTAACATCGTGCGACGATATTCAGTTAAAAAAAGAAAGAAAAAAAGAAAAGAAAAAGAAAAGTAATTAACCACTTCTAGACCACGACAGACAAACATGCGCAGCCGACGTGTGTATTTCCATGCGGTAGCGCTCGCGCTCTACGTGGTCGTTTGCGTCGTCCGCGCGTCCGCGTCCCGTTACCGACCCCGCGGACACGTGCACGTCCTGCGGCATCACGCGACCGGTCGACTCGGCGGCGGACGACGACGACCACCACCACCAGGTGAACAACCAGGTGGACTTCCTGGAGGCCGTCAAGAGGCACATCCTCAGCCGGCTCCAGATGCGCGAGAGACCCAATATCACGCACCCCCATCCCAAGGCGGCCATGGTGACGGCGCTACGGAAGCTCCACTCCGGGAGAGTGCGTGACGACGGCCGCGTGGAGATCCCCTACCTGGACGGACACGCGACCAGCCGCCAAGTGGTGGAGGAGAGCTCCGAGATCATTAGCTTCGCGGAGACAGGTGAGTTTTCACCGCTAACAAAATGCGGCTTTTTTTTTTCTGTCAGGGGGCTTTTCACACATCAACGGAGGGGAATTGACAGACAGACAGAAGACAGACATACATACTTTAATGATCCCTGAGGGAAATTGCATTCGTTACAATACTCCAGGGGAAAAAGACGAAAAGACAGACAATGTGCAAACAGTTTGCACATTCCACCCCCCCCCCCCCACCCCCCCCCCCGCGCTGAACACATTTATATATGCACTTCTATACATAACCGTCAATTTTTAAATGAAACGCCAAACCTTCATTCAACATCTGTATAGGCTGCACCTCGCGAGGTGTGTGTGTTGCTGCAGGCTGCCAATGGAAGCCCCGCGAGAACTTACCACGTGACATATCTACTGTATCATCGCAACACACTTATCACACCTGTTACCCGTGCAACTGATTCAAGCTGTATGTAGGTCAGCAGGTGGTAGCAGGTGGTATAGATGATGTGGTGGGGCTAGATCGCTGATGCCTGGCTCATAGGCACTGCGGCACCTGGCTGTTCCGGAGCACACGTCAAACGCTGCGGACGGTGAAAGGAAGACGATAGTTGTTGAGTCGCACACACCGCAGGCAAAGCACCTGTGTGTGTGTGTGTGTGTGTGTGTGTGTGTGTGTGTGTGTGTGTGTGTGTGTGTGTGTGTGATAGTATTGTTTATTACCTTTCGGGGATTCATTTTGTCAGCACGTGTTGTTTAAGACACAAGTGATTGGGATGCAGATAAAGCTGTATACATCCAGTCACCCCTCATCATGCATCATCCGTTCATCACTCGATCCACCCATTCACCCATCCAGCTATCATCCAACATCCGGCCATTGAGTGGATATAAGCATGAATGGTGGTTCATGTTCACATTTCTAATGATGAGGTGAGGATGTCTCACTGTGTTGATCTCATGGGCTCAGACACACACACACACACAAAACACAAACACAC
>JAXIVH010000356.1:72500-75000 GCA_036785325.1 Urophycis tenuis | reverse complement strand
GCTCCTATACCATAGGATGGGTCAAATGAACACAGCAGCCCACTGCTCCTATGTACCATAGGATGGGTCAAATGAACACAGCAGCCCACTGCTTCTATGTACCATAGGATGGGTCAAATGAACACAGCAGCCCACTGCTCCTATGTACCATAGGATGGGTCAAATGAACACAGCAGCCCACTGCTCCTATGTACCATAGGATGGGTCAAATGAACACAGCAGCCCACTGCTCCTATGTACCATAGGATGGGTCAAATGAACACAGCAGCCCACTGCTCCTATGTACCATAGGATGAGGGTCAAATGAACACAGCAGCCCACTGCTCCTATGTACCATAGGATGGGTCAAATGAACACAGCAGCCCCACTGCTCCTATGTACCATAGGATGGGTCAAATGAACACAGCAGCCCACTGCTCCTATGTACCATAGGATGGGTCAAATGAACACAGCAGCCCACTGCTCCTATGTACCATAGGATGGGTCAAATGAACACAGCAGCCCCACTGCTCCTATGTACCATAGGATGGGTCAAATGAACACAGCAGCCCACTGCTCTATGTACCATAGGATGGGTCAAATGAACACAGCAGCCCACTGCTCCTATGTACCATAGGATGGGTCAAATGAACACAGCAGCCCACTGCTCCTATGTACCATAGGATGGGTCAAATGAACACAGCAGCCCACTGCTCCTATGTACCATAGGATGGGTCAAATGAACACAGCAGCCCACTGCTCCTATGTACCATAGGATGGGTCAAATGAACACAGCAGCCCACTGCTCCTATGTACCATAGGATGGGTCAAATGAACACAGCAGCCCCCACTGCTCCTATGTACCATAGGATGGGTCAAATGAACACAGCAGCCCACTGCTCCTATGTACCATAGGATGGGTCAAATGAACACAGCAGCCCACTGCTCCTATGTACCATAGGATGGGTCAAATGAACACAGCAGCCCACTGCTCCTATGTACCATAGGATGGGTCAAATGAACACAGCAGCCCACTGCTCCTATGTACCATAGGATGGGTCAAATGAACACAGCAGCCCACTGCTCCTATGTACCATAGGATGGGTCAAATGAACACAGCAGCCCCACTGCTCCTATGTACCATAGGATGGGTCAAATGAACACAGCAGCCCACTGCTCCTATGTACCATAGGATGTGTCAAATGAACACAGCAGCCCACTGCTCCTATGTACCATAGGATGGGTCAAATGAACACAGCAGCCCACTGCTCCTATGTACCATAGGATGGGTCAAATGAACACAGCAGCCCACTGCTCCTATGTACCATAGGATGGGTCAAATGAACACAGCAGCCCACTGCTCCTATGTACCATAGGATGGGTCAAATGAACACAGCAAGCCCACTGCTCCTATGTACCATAGGATGGGTCAAATGAACACAGCAGCCCACTGCTCCTATGTACCATAGGATGGGTCAAATGAACACAGCAGCCCACTGCTCCTATGTACCATAGGATGGGTCAAATGAACACAGCAGCCCACTGCTCCTATGTACCATAGGATGGGTCAAATGAACACAGCAGCCCCACTGCTCCTATGTACCATAGGATGGGTCAAATGAACACAGCAGCCCACTGCTCCTATGTACCATAGGATGGGTCAAATGAACACAGCAGCCCACTGCTCCTATGTACCATAGGATGGGTCAAATGAACACAGCAGCCCACTGCTCCTATGTACCATAGATGGGGTCAAATGAACACAACAGCCCCACTGCTCCTATGTACCGATAGGATGGGTCAAATGAACACAGCAGCCCACTGCTCCTATGTACCATAGGATGGGTCAAATGAACACAGCAGCCCACTGCTCCTATGTACCATAGGATGGGTCAAATGAACACAGCAGCCCACTGCTCTATGTACCATAGGATGGGTCAAATGAACACAGCAGCCCACTGCTCCTATGTACCATAGGATGGGTCAAATGACACAGCAGCCCACTGCTCCTATGTACCATAGGATGGGTCAAATGAACACAGCAGCCCACTGCTCCTGTGTACCATAGGATGGGTCAAATGAACACAGCAGCCCACTGCTCCTATGTACCATAGGATGGGTCAAATGAACACAGCAGCCCCACTGCTCCTATGTACCATAGGATGGGTCAAATGAACACAGCAGCCCACTGCTCCTATGTACCATAGATGGGTCAAATGAACACAGCAGCCCCACTGCTCCTATGTACCATAGGATGGGTCAAATGAACACAGCAGCCCACTGCTCCTATGTACCATAGGATGGGTCAAATGAACACAGCAGCCCACTGCTCCTATGTACCATAGGATGGGTCAAATGAACACAGCAGCCCACTGCTCCTAGGTACCATAGGATGGGTCAAATGAACACAGCAGCCCACTGCTCCTATGTACCATAGGATGGGTCAAATGAACACAGCAGCCCCACTGCTCCTATGTACCATAGGATGGGTCAAATGAACACAGCAGCCCCACTGCTCCTA
>JAXIVH010000356.1:52500-60000 GCA_036785325.1 Urophycis tenuis | reverse complement strand
GTGTGAGTGCGAGATGAGGGTCAACAAAAAAAAACAAACAGCCAGTTTTAAACAAAACGATGAGTGACCCCCCCACACACACCCTGCCCCTTATGAATATTCATAACATGGGCTGGCTCCTCATTCTCATGAACACCCCAAATGGTATGAATATTCTAATGAGACCCCCGCCCCCCCCCCCCCCCTCCTCCCAGCAAGCATCCCATCATGAATATTCATTTTCTCGGCTGTAATGGGTCAGCTCAGCGCTTTGGTGTTGGACTTGGCTTCACGGCAGCGGTGGTGGTGGTGGTGGTGGTGATGTGGTGGTGATGTGGTGGTGGTGGTGGTGGTGGTGGTGGTGGTCATGGTGGTGGTGGTGGTGATGTGGTGGTGATGTGGTGTTGATGTGGTGGTGGTGGTCATGGTGGTGGTGGTGGTGATGTGGTGGTGGTGGTCATGGTGGTGGTGGTGGTGATGTGGTGGTGGTGGTGGTGGTGGTGATGTGGTGGTGGTGGTCATGGTGGTGGTGGTGGTGATGTGGTGGTGATGTGGTGGTGGTGGTGATGTAGTGGTGGTGGTGGTGATGTGGTGGTGGTGGTCATGGTGGTGGTGGTGGTGATGTGGTGGTGATGTGGTGGTGGTGGTGGTGATGTGGTGGTGGTGGTGATGTGGTGGTGGTGGTCATGGTGGTGGTGGTAATGTGGTGGTGGTGGTGGTGGTGATGGTGGTGGTGGTGGTGCGGGCTGCCATCTAGAGCGTTTAGACAGTGTTTCTGCTGCACACCACACACACACACACACACACACACACACACACACACACATACACACACACACACACACACACACACACACACACACACACACACACACACACAGGGGGGTCCTCGGCCTGCAGCAGACCTCCCTGGTGGTCCTCCTCCTGCGTTCTCCTCCTGGGTCCTGTCACTCTGTGAGCCTTTAGTGATGTCCCAAAGACCAGCAGTGGACTAATTTACCTTGTGAGATCAGTCTCCTCATTCTCCAGGAGATACAGCGATGACCCAGGGGCTGTTTTCTCAAATACAGGCGGTCATCTCTTCACAGTAAAAGCGCACTCCACTGTGAACTGAACCTTGCAATGTTTCAAACCATTGAAACATCTGTTTGTGGAGGGACTGAATGTCCCCTTTCAGTGTCTGTGAAACACATTTCTCGGTGGCACTGCACCGCAGCACAGCCAATCCGTCCATTAGGGTGGAGGAAGACTACGGTCCTGGTTTCATAACACCGTCTGGAACGCGTCTCTGTGTTCTTCATCATCTGAACAACGCCGCGGGCCTTCAGATAAAAAAATGCTGACACGCAGGGGTGGAATGTGTTGCCCTGGAAGTTCTCCCACAAAGAGGGTGATTTGAAACAAAGGTGGACGCAAAAACAGGTTTTTTGTTTTGAGGAGTCGAGGCGAACATTCCACTGATTCTCCGCCTTGAAACGCCTTGAACTCATCTCTGGTATTCCAGTTCAGTGAAGGCCTATATCACCTCTCTCTCCCTCTCCACCGTTTTCTCTCCCTCTCTCCCTCTCTCCCCCTCTCTCCCTTTCTCTCCCCCCCCCTCTCTCTCTCTCCCGCTCTCCCCCTGTCTCTCTCTCTCCCTCTCTCTCTCTCTCTCTCTCTCCCTCTCCCCTCTCTCTCTCTCTCTCCCTCTCCCCTCTCTCTCTCTCTCTCACCCCCTGTCTCTCTCCCTCTCTCTCTCTCTCTCTCGCTCTCTCTCTCTCTCTCTCTTTCTCTCTCTCTTGCTCTCTGTCTCCCTCTCTCTCTCCCCCCTGTCTCTCTCTTTCTCTCTCTCTTTCCCTCTCCTTCTCTCCCTCCCTCTCTCTGAAGGATGTGATATCACTTGTTCTACCTTTCTGTTTAAGAACAAGGTGTATGGATGTTTAGGATAACATGTTAAGACATTAAGAATCCTGCAGATGAAAACATGTTTTTAGTGTTTTTTTTTGCGTATTCGTATGGAATGTTACATTCAGTTAGAAAGAACTTAACTGTTGTGCTGTATATTGTTTGTCTTGTATTGTATCTATATTGAGTGTCGATTTCAGGAACAAAGGAAGAGTTCAAAGCTGTCTGAAGAATGTTAAAACGATCTTGATTTAAAAGTGCTGATTTACAAGCTATGATTTGACCAGTTTGTGGGACCTGTAAGGCTTGGCTCGAGGGGTCATCTGACATTCAACCTGAACCCAGGCTTACATAAATCATTCCACACAGTCGACAGAGTGTTTTTATTACCTTAAAATACTGTGTCTGCCATGTTTACAATGAAAGGCAACTTCAATTTTCAAGTTTATCACTTTCTGTCTCCATATTATACATTGAAACATAAAACAAATTCAACAAATATACAGCATATGAATTATTGTACTACAGCTCATTCAAAAAATACTCCCCCCCCCCCCCCCCCCCCCACACACACACACATTTGCTTAATCTCATTTCCCAAGAGAGCTTGTCCTAATTCCCACATTATCCCACAAACGGTGACCGGTGAGAGAGACCGGAACACTCTGAGATGTTCCCTGAACGTTTCAATGGGAATCCCAACCTCCTAGGCCGTTAGCTGGCCTTCAAGAATCCGGCTCTCAATCTTCATTACCGTCCAAGGTTTAGAGGTTGTTTGCCTCCTTTTTATTGCCTTTTGTCTGTCTGTTTGGGTTTACTGACGTCTTTTTCTCTGTCTGTCTGTCTGTCTGTCTGTCTGTCTGTATGTTTAGGTGGCCTTCTGGTATTTTTCTTTGAACTATTGAGACTCTTCTTGTAAACTATGTTGTAGCAGTCAGAGGACCGAACCCAGCATCCTGGAGGAGTCTGTTCTCTAGCTGCTGGGACACATCCGTCCTCATCTTTGGCCTCACATCATCGCTGAATGCTTACAGAATCCCTAAATTGAGTGTGCTTACATAAAGTAGATATGAATAGCATTCAGTCTACCGTGACTTGTTTTGATTCCCTGCCGTCTTGTGAGCGGATGCACGCATCCTGTCATAGACCACGGTCAGGGTAACCTTAACTTGAGACCCCAGACAGAATCAAGCGATATGAGAGGTGTTTGTTCTCCGTGAATGTAATAACCTGCATCAAACTAAAATTGCCGAATGGGCTGAAAAAAAGCAGTGACTGCTGACTTAAGTAACTTAGAACAACTTCATTCATTCATTTACCACAAATTCATTCAAACCAGCAACTCCAAAGCGTTTTCCATCCAGGACCGGCGGTGACATTGTGTGATTGACGACAGGGTGATTGACGACAGGGTGATTGACGACGATTGATTAGTTAATCGTCATTATCACTGGTACCAATTGCACTATTCGTCTATTCATCTATCAATTGCACTGTTCATCTCAATGATAACTACTATGTCTATCTACCAACTGCACTGTCCATCTGTCATCTTTCAATGTGTGCACTAGGCTGCTACGGATGGTCTGCCAGTCTGCGGTGGCCAGTGTCATCTTCTTCGCTGCTGTGTGCTGGGGAGGAGGCATTGGGAGCGGTGGTGCCAGTAAGCTGTACAAGCCGGTGACGAAGGCGAGCTCTGTGGTGGGGATGAAGCTGGACTGTGTGGAGGTGGTGACAGTGAGGAGGACGAGGGGAAAGCTGCAGGCGATCCTGGACAACCCCTCTCACCCTCTCTATGCCGAGCTGAGGCAACTCAGGAGCACGTTCAGCCATAGGCTCACTCAGCCACGTGCCTCAAAGCGCTTGGGGGGCTCCTTCATCCCATCAGCTATCAGGCTCCAGGAAGCCCCAACACCACCAGACAATTGACTGTTTTCTAAGCCGTTGTTATTTTAGGTCTATTCATATGTTGTACTTACACTACCTTGAATACCCTGTAAAATTTGCACATTCCGCACATTTGCGCACCTATTTTACACAACTGATTACTGCATATCTACTTTATTCTTATGTCTATTTTTATTTTTATATCTACACCTCAGCAAGACTCTGGTACCAATTGCACTATTCATCTACTCATCTACCAATTGCACTGTCCATCTCAATGAAGATTACTATGTATGCATATAGGTTCTCACTTTTTCACCGATCTGAGTTTAAGAGCTCGCATTTAATTTAATCTAATCTTGTCTAGGTAAATCTATTTATTGTTTATTGTCTATAGTCAGGTTCTTATCGCACTCCTCTATCCCCTTGTACTGCTGGTCACTGTGAATTTCTCCTAAGGGGGATTAATAAAGGAATATCTTATGTTATTAACGCTGCCAATCATCGGACGGCAGCGACGAGCGTGGGCGACGTGCCAGCCGCCATGTTTACCGCGCCGTGACCTGAGGCCTGCCGTGTTCCGATATCCATACTTCATGAGTACACTTAAACGTAGTACACTATCCATAGTCACTAAGTGAGCAGATTTTCAGATGTTAGTGTTGTTCCAAATGGTACACTTACCGGAAATCGCCATCGCAGGTGCAGATGCGTCACCCGCCAAACACACGTGAATCCATTACGCCCGCTGACGTCTGGCCATTTTAGAACAGAGTGCGGCTCAGCCTGGCTCCACCTCTTTCGCCACGTAGCTAAGATGGCTGCCGTTGAGTATGGATAGTGTACACCGTTGGCCTCTGTGTGCAAACACAGCCCTGGTTTGCACACAGAGGCCTTCGTCTTGTGGCCGGCCCATACATTGCAAGAGGCAATGTACGTTGTCAATGTCGTTAAAGCCAAATTAAGTTCTTAATGTAAAAAGTTAAATAAGTCATAAGTTCTTGCGGATCAATTTTTCTGTTGTGAAGGCTGATTTGTCTTTAGGTTATTGAGTAAGTTCCCTTCTATGTTTTGGTGAAATAGACCAAAGAAGGGTTTAATTTACCACCCATGCACTGGTAGATAAAGTAGAAGACCGACAAATAGTGGGTCACCTCTCTGAAAAGGCTTTATTGGAAAATAGGCTGGCTGAAATGGCACCATGCATTAGCATGAGTCACATACTGTATTGTGGTATACTTCTATGTTGCAACCATTTTCACCTTAATTCTCTGTCTACCTTATACCTACCGTTTCCCTCTGTCATTGTTCACCTCCAGCTACCCCCTCTCCAGCATGATCTCTTCTCCATACCCATATAACCGCAGACGTTGCCAGATGTTGACTCATCCAGTCTGCGAGATCTGCCAGATGCCAGACAGACAGACTTCCCTCGAAAGCACAACCTCCTGGTTCTCCACGAGAACCAGGAGGTTCTCGTGGGACG
Source organism: Urophycis tenuis (assembly GCA_036785325.1). NCBI lineage: Eukaryota > Metazoa > Chordata > Actinopteri > Gadiformes > Phycidae > Urophycis > Urophycis tenuis. The sequence goes on along the minus strand of JAXIVH010000356.1, from coordinate 54,764 downwards.
GGCTGTGTCTTCATCTAAAAAAAATAGGCTGTGTTTAAAAGCAATTACTGTGCTGGGGAGGCACATGTCATAGCCTATTTTGGCTGTATATTTTATTTCCTTGTTATTTTTTTTTCTTTTGCTGTTCGTTGTTTGTCTCTGTTATGTGAACACTATCTCATTGCAGGAACAAGTTTCTCAAAGTTAATGGAAATTCCCCTGAATGGGAAGAAATCAACTTGAACCTTTGGTACTTATAGCTAGCTCACTTATATCTAGCTGACTTTTATCTAGCTCACTTATATCTACCCAATTTATGGCTTACATATCTAATTTATTTGTAGCTAACTTAGCTTACTTATAGCATATAAACTAAACATACACCCACGGTTAAACTTTTCAAACTAAACCCTTTCGAACTTCAATCCTAATCTTTACAATCTCTAAAGCACTACCTAATCATACCCGTCTCTAGTTCCATAAATCCCTGAACCAAACCACCCGTAACCAAATATTTAAACTAAATATCGGAGGAAAAGTAGACCTTGATACTCAGGTTGCGCGCTGCGGTGGCATAGAAAAACAAAAACAAAGATCCCATCGACACCCTTCTCCCTGGTTCCGCAGCAGCGTGACGTGATGTGAAGTATACTTTTGTGGTGTTAGCCTACTGCAGCACACCGGTCTACTGAGTAGACTGAGGCCATCATTAATGTTGTGAGGTACATCTGTTTCCACCCTGGGCGCTAGCTCTGTGAAAGATGTCTTTATAGTCACATGCCCTGTGGTAACCAAACCAGATGCTACTGGGGTCGTGCTGCATCAACAGCCCAGGAGTGTTTGCCTGGCCCCTAGCCCCCCCCCCAAGACATTGGGGTACCAAGAAGCCCTTTAAGGTTTTTACCGTTTGTGATTTGGTCTGCTTAGAGGTTAAGGACAGCAAGGAAATATCTACCTTTTGGATAAAAAACAGGGCTTCCAACAAGCCGTTGTCAATGCATGTTGGGTAGCATGTCAATAATTTTAAGTGTTTTTTATACAGGACAGCAACCTGCCAATTTGGCTGGCTTCTTTGCAGCTAGGTCCAAGAGTCCGAGAGTCATTAGTGGAGTTGGTACCTGGCTATATACTGTATATATAGATATAATATATATAGATATATACACATAGTAGATTGCAAGTGTTACGTTAAACATAACATACAAGCTACAAATGCATAAAATTGGTAATACGAAATTTATTTTTTTTTGGGCAGACAACAAAACAATTGCAAAGACAACATATTTAAAAAGTATATTCATATGTTGCATTAGCTGTACCGCTAATATCAGTCTGCATTTGACGCTATATGATAATAAACTAACAAAGCTAGGTATGCGGTAGGAGTTGGATACAAATAACAACGTGACATTTTACCATGTCTAGATATAAAATAAAATACATGAATGAAGCTGAATATGACTGATACAGTGTCTAGGCCTCTGAGCATGTCACAACTTATTTTACAAAAACTAAACATGACAACATCGCCAACTCTCAACAACAGCAAAATATCTTGGCCTCTTTGGTACAATGATTAGAAATAATACATTTGAGCAAACAGTTTTTACTTCTATAAAAATACGTTTTTTCAATGGTTATTGTACTGAACATTATTACTTTCATTATTATCATCATTATTATTCATAATTATTTCACTAATCACACAACGCTTCAGTGCAAATACTCTAACAACCATTTTCTGAAGAATAATCAAAGGCTTAATGTAGGTGGTTGTAGACAAGGTGTCAGTTAGGAGGCGGAGCCAAGAGAGAAGCAGCCTGATTGGACAGATGGCTGTGGCCGACCAATCCCCCATGACTCATTTGCTGTGTTCAGCAGGATCGATGTGTCTGTCAACTGTAACTGAACTCCTGTAACAATTTGAGGAAATCAGTCACATACAAGTTGTTGATTTTGACGTGAGCTTGTGTACAGATGTGTGTGTGTGTGTGTGTGTGTGTGTGTGTGTGAGTACCACTTTGACTCACACACACACACACACACACACACACACACACACACACACACAGAACCACGCGCACGCTTTAAACAACAGGCGAACATCCACACACGTTCCTCATCTCATTTCAGTTACTTTGACAACGCTTGATTGGTTCTCTGGGGTCCCCCCAGTGTTGTCACGGCGACAGGCCACCGGGGGCCACAGATTATAACAGAAGAAGAGACGACACATCAACGCATCGTCGACCTTCGCATCAGGCCTCGTCCTGTCCGCTGACCCC
>JAXIVH010000356.1:0-45000 GCA_036785325.1 Urophycis tenuis | reverse complement strand
CACACATACCACACACACACACACACACACACACACAGACACACACCACACATACACAGACACGTGCACACACACACACACACACACACACACACACACACACACACACACACACACACACACACACAGACACACACACACACAGACACACACATACACACACACACACACACACACACACACACAGACACACACACACATACACAGACACGTGCACACACACACACACACACACACACACACACACACACACACACACACACACACACACACACACACACACATAGACACGTGCACACTAGCTGGAGGCCATGTGACTGGTCCCTGACGCAGACCAGTAAGGTGGCTAAATGTGTGTGTGTATGTGCCTCTGTGTGCGTGTATGTGCCTCTGTGTATGTGTGTGTGTGTGTGTTTGTGTGTGTGTGTGTGTGTGTGTGTGTGTCTGAGCCCATGAGATCAACACAGTGAGACATCCTCACCTCATCATTAGAAATGTGAACATGAACACCATTCATGCTTATATCCACTCAATGGCCGGATGGTTGGATGATAGCTGGATGGGTGATGGGTGGATGAGTGATGAACGGATGATGCATGATGGAGGGGTGATGGATGTATACAGCTTTATCTGCATCCCAATCACTTGTGTCTTAAACAACACGTGCTGACAAAATGAATCCCCGAAAGGTAATAAACAATACTATCACACACACACACACACACACCACACACACACACACACACACACAGGTGCTTTGCCTGCGGTGTGTGCGACTCAACAACTATCGTCTTCCTTTCACCGTCCGCAGCGTTTGACGTGTGCTCCGGAACAGCCAGGTGCCGCAGTGCCTATGAGCCAGGCATCAGCGATCTAGCCCCACCACATCATCTATACCACCTGCTACCAACCTGCTGACCTACATTACAGCTTGAATCAGGTTGCACGGGTAACAGGTGTGATAAGTGTGTTGCGATGATACAGTAGATATGTCACGTGGTAAGTTCTCGCGGGGCTTCCATTGGCAGCCTGCAGCAACACACACACCTCGCGAGGTGCAGCCTATACAGATGTTGAATGAAGGTTTGGCGTTTCATTTAAAAATTGACGGTTATGTATAGAAGTGCATATATAAATGTGTTCAGCGCGGGGGGGGGGGGGTGGGGGGGGGGGGGGGATGTGCAAACTGTTTGCACAATTGTCTGTCTTTTCGTCTTTTTCCCCTGGAGTATTGTAACGAATGCAATTTCCCTCAGGGATCATTAAAGTATGTATGTCTGTCTTTCTGTCTGTCTGTCAATTCCCCTCCGTTGATGTGTGAAAAGCCCCCTGACAGAAAAAAAAAAAAGCCGCATTTTGTTAGCGGTGAAAACTCACCTGTCTCCGCGAAGCTAATGATCTCGGAGCTCTCCTCCACCACTTGGCGGCTGGTCGCGTGTCCGTCCAGGTAGGGGATCTCCACGCGGCCGTCGTCACGCACTCTCCCGGAGTGGAGCTTCCGTAGCGCCGTCACCATGGCCGCCTTGGGGATGGGGTGCGTGATATTGGGTCTCTCGCGCATCTGGAGCCGGCTGAGGATGTGCCTCTTGACGGCCTCCAGGAAGTCCACCTGGTTGTTCACCTGGTGGTGGTGGTCGTCGTCGTCCGCCGCCGAGTCGACCGGTCGCGTGATGCCGCAGGACGTGCACGTGTCCGCGGGGTCGGTAACGGACGCGGACGCGCGGACGATGCAAACGACCACGTAGAGCGCGAAGCGCTACCGCATGGAAATACACACGTCGGCTGCGCATGTTTGTCTGTCGTGGTCTAGAAGTGGTTAATTACTTTTCTTTTTCTTTTCTTTTTTTCTTTCTTTTTTTTAACTGAATATCGTCGCACGATGTTAACTGTCCTGGGTGGCGAGACACCTGCCGAACAAATTCGATTTCATCAGACAAGCCCCTTTCCCTGCGCAAACGGATTCCAAATTCGTCGCATGTGAAACGGTTTCATTCACTCCGGAGATGTGTTGTTGTGTGTCGAATTGTGTTTTTCTTTTTTTTTTTCTTTTTTTTTAATGTGTCTGTTTACCCGGGTCTTTTCGAGTCATGTTTGTCGCCAACGGCCCCGTGTCCCATCCAATAATAAGTTTGGGCGCACGTCGCTAGTCAGAGTCGAGAGTCCAACTTGTTCCGCCACGGACGTGATCCAAAGAAGTATCCCGCGAGAGTTGCAAATGTACGCGTTGACCAGAAACTGACAAAAATCCCAATTTGACATTATTATATACAAGTCCTCCTCTCTCAAAGCGTGCGCGCTCGCTGTGATGTGATGATGGGATGTCCTGGCGCGCGGCTGCTGCTGCTGCTGCTGCTGCTGCTGCTGCAAACCCCCGCGATCCTCCTCCTCCCGCGCGCTTCCATTCTGGGCCGTCTCGCGCTCCTGACGTCGAGGTCTCCGCGCGCTGGGAAAAAGGAGGGGTGTGTGTGTGTGTGTGTGTGTGTGTGTGTGTGTTGTGTGTGTGTGTGTGTGTGTGTGTGTGTGTGTGTGTGTGTGTGTGCGCGCGCGCGTGCACATGTCCATTATGTCTTTTGCGTGTTCTTTAGTGCGGAAGGCGCGAGAGGATCAGGGATACACCTGACGAGAGAAGCACGCGCGCGGACCAGTTGACCTGTAAGTTTCCACTGGGGAGGGGGGGGGGGGGGGGTATTACTAAATAATAACTCTACAAAACAAATGATTGCGAAGAGAGAATTATGATTTGGGGACCAACCGAAAAAGAAAGAAAAAAGTTTTCCCTTTTCAATTGATCTGCGATTTGAGGAATAAAAAATATATCATCCTACGAAATCATAATTAGAAATAATATACTGTACACAATTTATTTCCATTTCAATTGATCTGAGATTTGACATTTCCAAAATAATAATTATACAAAATATTGTTTATATTATGCAAATTGTAATGCGTGCCAGTCTCCATAGCGCCAGCGAAAGGGTACAATCATGACAACGTTAAGCCTTTCCAAGCGATCCTGGTAACGAATTGGCAAGTGGTTACAAATAGCCTCTTAACTCGCCCTAATGACTTTGTTTTACATTTGAATTGGCGTGGAAGCGCAGTTGGGGACCGACCATTCAATTCAATCTGTTGGTAAAACGAAGAAGGGGGGGGGAGGCTACACACTGACAACAGCGATTTGAGACATCTACTTCCTTGAAGAGTGGGTATGAACATTTATTTGTTGGCAAAATGCAACATAAGGCAAGTGCGGTGGTATAAAACCAAGTGGGGCCATACGTGCGTGGTGGGAGCTATGTACGTGACCTTGACTTTGGCACAGACCCTCACAGTCAAGTCGGTTTCGAGTTAACGTGTGAAACACTGCCCCCTCTGTGTCAAAAATAAAGAACTACAATTAGGCGTCCGCCTAGCTATCAATCCATTAATCCATCCATCCATCCATAGAAATAAAATAGAAATAGAAATACTTTATTAATCCCAACCCAATCCATCCATCCATTCATCCATCCATCCATCCATCTATCTATCTATCCTTCTTTAAGGGGTTGTTAGATTATACGGAATTGATTGAATTGATTGATATACGGAATTGAAAAAATAAGACATTTGAAACGCTATTTTATGAACAAAGTGAAGTTTACCAATAGGCCTGCGATTAGACTACCATATGACGTGTTGTAAATTTGTATTACATTTTCCACACGTTTTGCAATTTAGCAAATATGAAAACTTTTTTTTTCCCGATGCCCTTTCATAGTTGATGTGCACATTAATCCTGATACTGCTCCAGATTAATAATTTCCACTGGCTGTGTCCATAATCCCCAGTTAAAAGTACCAGTTTGCTAATATTTGCACCCACAGTTATGCAAAAACACGTTCGTCCAACACAAACACACCCTCCTCCTCCCTCCTGGCTGTCTGAAGGCGACGGGCTTGTCACTTTAAACGCAGCAGGAATGTTGTGACGTCACCTCCGCTTCGCGTAATCTTCCCGGCGCTGCGTCCGAAGGGCGAAGGTGGGGCGGATCCTTTCTTTTTTTTTTTTTTTTTTCTTCTTCAGCTGGGGCAACTTCTACATAGAGTCGGAAGGGAAGCTTCGTTGTTGCAATAACTATCAGTAAGTAAGCACGGATGAGGTCGCCGAGGACGGAGAGGTGAAGCCAAGACAGCGAAGACGCGCGTCTTAAGCAGCAGCAGCAGCAGCGGCGGCCAGCGGCGGCGGCTGACGGTCCCGGCTGCAAGAGGTCCGAGAGGGCGGTGAGTTGGGAATGTCTTTATTCGAGTTGCCCCATGCAATGAACTTTATCTACCCCCCCCCCCCCCCCCCCCCCCCCCCCCCCTGGCTCTCTTACCTTATTGACGTGAAGCTCCGTTTTCGGCGCAAGAAAAAGTGATCGCATGGGCCATCCCCCGACGTCTGCGGTTCGTCGCCCGAGAGGATCTGTTTTTGGTCAATTCCGACGTTTTTTTGGTGACAGTGGCGCAACCAGACGCACAGGAGAGAAGTTGTGTTGTGCATGTTAGGCCTACATGGTAGTATCCTCGTGTCGGGTGTTTATTCATAATTCTATGGAGGGGGGCGCACTGTACTTCTTCTTCCTCGTCCACATTTGATACTTCTCTTTTTTTTCTGTGTGCTGCGTTCCTAAAATGGTGGCTATCTCTCCCGTCATTTATTATCATCGACATGGAATTTGCAGACATGATCACAGGCGACGTCTGAGTCCAACATGTTGTTGGCATGCTGAGGGCGAACCCGGGCCCGCCCGGGTTCCTCTGGTTTGTTTCGTTTTATTTGTTATTTGTTGTTATGTTTCAGCCCTACTGGACTAATAATTCCAGGAGGCCAAGACATTGAAACATATTTATGAATGCTTAAAACATGTGGAGAAAAATACAATGCGTAAAATGCAATTCATAAACGGAGAAGAAATGGGCTCTACTCGCCAGAAACCCAGCGATGCTATTGTATAACACTAAAAATATCAATCCATGACGTCGAATCAGTAAAACATTTGTAGTTTAACAGTAGGTTTAGGTTTAACTGTTAGACAGTTGACCCTTCAATGTGCGTTTGTTGTAGACAAACTGTTAAGGTCATTTGCAGCCTCCACTCCCTACAGTATGTTTACCATGGACAAGGTTTATCGTTACACACCGCTTTTCACCCGAGCCAATCACACATCTTATGTTTTTTTTCTTCATGTGTCTTCAAACTTGCGACCGTCGACATGTAAAGTGGGCTATTATAAACAATTTCACCCTGGGGTGAGGGAGTTTTTTTTTTTTTGGTTTCTGTTCTTGGGCGTGGGTGTGAACTGGAGAGATAACGGTGCATGGTTCATTCATCTTATCTACTGTGTGCGTGTGTGTGTGCGCGTGTGTGTGCGTGTGTGTGTGTGTGTGTGTGTGCACGCACTCATGTACTTCAGGTACTAGAGAGAGGTTGCATTCGAGAGCTCCCCCCCCCAAGCGAACAAACCAAAGACCTGCCGGGCAATGGCGTCCAGTAAGAACAAGAACCAGAGCTCCCTGGTGCTCCACAAGGTCATCATGGTGGGCAGCGGAGGAGTGGGGAAGTCCGCGCTCACCCTGCAGTTCATGTACGACGAGGTGAGTCTTCTGGAGCGCCCCTGGTCACAGGGTTGACACCGGCCAGCTGGGCTGGAGGGGGTGATGGTGAGTGGCCGGGAATGATGTTCATAGCGGTGGTGGTGGTGGTGGTGATGTGATGGTGGTGGTGGTGGTGGTGTGTTGTAGTATTGGTGGTAGTGTTTTGTAGTATTGGTGGTAGTGGTTTGTAGTATTGGTGGTAGTGTTTTGTAGTATTGGTGGTGGTGTTTTGTAGTATTGGTGGTGGTGTTTTGTAGTATTGGTGGTGGTGTTTGTAGTTATGGTGGTGGTGTTTTGTAGTATTGGTGGTGGTGTTTTGTAGTATTGGTGGTGGTGTTTTGTAGTATTGGTGGTGGTGTTTTGTAGTATTGGTGGTGGTGTTTTGTAGTATTGGTGGTGGTGTTTGTAGTATTGGTGGTGGTGTTTTGTAGTATTGGTGGTGGTGTTTTGTAGTATTGGTGGTAGTGTTTTGTAGTATTGGTGGTAGTGTTTTGTAGTATTGGTGGTGGTGTTTTGTAGTATTGGTGGTGGTGTTTGTAGTATTGGTGGTAGTGTTTTGTAGTATTGGTGGTAGTGGTTTGTAGTATTGGTGGTAGTGTTTTGTAGTATTGGTGGTAGTGTTTTGTAGTATTGGTGGTAGTGTTTTGTAGTATTGGTGGTGGTGTTTGTAGTACTGTTTGTGGTGGTGCTGGTAGGAGTAGTAGTAGTAGTGGTAGTAGCAGTAGTAATACTAATAGTAGCAGTAGCAGCAGTAGTAGTAGTAGTAGCAATAGTAATAGTAGTAGTAGTAGTAACAATAGTAATAGTAGCAGTAGTAGTAGTAGCAATAGTAATAGTAGCAGTAGTAGTAATAGTAGTAGTAGTAGTAGTAATAGTAATAGTAGTAGTGGTTAGTAGCAGTAGTAGTAGTAGTAGTAATTGTAGTAGTAGCAGTAGTAATAGTAGTATTAGTAGTATAGTAGCAGTAGTAGTAGTAGTAGTAACAATAGTAATAGAAGCAGTAGTAGTAGTAGCAATAGTAATAGTAGTAGCAGTAGTAGTAGTAGTAGCAATAGTAATAGTAATAGTAGTAGTGGTTAGTAGCAGTAGCAGTAGTAGTAGTAGCAGTAGTAATTGTAGTAGTATAGTAGTAGTAGCAGTAGTAATAGTAGTATTAGTAGTATAGTAGCAGTAGTAGTATAGTAGTAGTAGTAGTATAGTAGCACAGCAAAACACGTTCATGTTGTGTACACTTTGACGGCGCGACCGTGTGAGTCAAGGCGACGCCTCAGTGATTTCTCGCACCGTTTCCAGTCAACATCTGTCTACCTGGGCTTTGTTTTGCCACCTCGTGCGGTTGCGTTCCAAATCACCCCCCCCCTCCCAGTTTGTGGAGGACTACGAGCCCACCAAGGCGGACAGCTACAGGAAGAAGGTGGTGCTGGACGGCGAGGAGGTCCAGATCGACATCCTGGACACGGCGGGCCAGGAGGACTACGCCGCCATCAGGGACAACTACTTCCGCAGCGGCGAGGGCTTCCTGCTGGTCTTCTCCATCACGGAGCAGGAGTCCTTCAGCGCCACCGCGGAGTTCAGGTACCCGCCCCCTGGTTGTGGGTTTTGGTTCTTTTGACATGACGTGAGATCTTGGACTGTAAAAAGGGGATGGACTGTAAAAAGGGCTTCAGACTTGTAACCGGAGGGTGGCCGGTTCAAACCCCGACCAGTACGAACGGCTGAAGTGCCCTTGAGCAGGGCACCTAACCCCTCAGCTCCCCGAGCGCCGCTGTAGCAGGCAGCTCACTGCATCGGGTTTAAGTGTGTGCTTCACCTCACTTTGTGCCTCACCATCACTGTGTTCTGAGTGTTTTCACTAATTCACGATTGGGTTAAATGCAGAGACCAGATTTCCCTCACGGGATCAAAAGAGTCATTCTTCTTCTAAACCTCTAGGTAAAATGTGTTGTTGTATGTCAGGGAGCAGATCCTGCGTGTGAAGGAGGAGGAGGCCATCCCGCTGCTCCTGGTGGGGAACAAGTCGGACCTGGAGGAGCGTCGCCGTGTCTCCGCGGACGAGGCCTCCGGCCGGGCCGCCCAGTGGGGCGTGACCTACGTGGAGACCTCAGCCAAGACACGCGCCAACGTGGACAAGGTGACACAACCCACCGGGACCGTGTGTGTGTGAGGACCAGGGTGTGTGTCTGTGTGAGGACCAGGGTGTGTGAGGACCAGGGTGTGTGTCTGTGTGAGGACCAGGGTGTGTGAGGACCAGGGTGTGTGTCTGTGTGAGGACCAGGGTGTGTGAGGACCAGGGTGTGTGTCTGTGTGAGGACCAGGGTGTGTGAGGACCAGGGTGTGTGTCTGTGTGAGGACCAGGGTGTGTGAGGACCAGGGTGTGTGTCTGTGAGGACCAGGGTGTGTGAGGACCAGGGTGTGTGTCTGTGTGAGGACCAGGGTGTGTGAGGACCAGGGTGTGTGTCTGTGAGGACCAGGGTGTGTGAGGACCAGGGTGTGTGTCTGTGTGAGGACCAGGGTGTGTGTCTGTGAGGACCAGGGTGTGTGAGGACCAGGGTGTGTGAGGACCAGGGTGTGTGTCTGTGTGAGGACCAGGGTGTGTGTCTGTGTGAGGACCAGGGTGTGTGTCTGTGTGAGGACCAGGGTGTGTGTCTGTGAGGACCAGGGTGTGTGTCTGTGTGAGGACCAGGGTGTGTGAGGACCAGGGTGTGTGTCTGTGTGAGGACCAGGGTGTGTGAGGACCAGGGTGTGTGTCTGTGTGAGGACCAGGGTGTGTGAGGACCAGGGTGTGTGTCTGTGAGGACCAGGGTGTGTGAGGACCAGGGTGTGTGTCTGTGTGAGGACCAGGGTGTGTGAGGACCAGGGTGTGTGTGAGGACCAGGGTGTGTGTCTGTGAGGACCAGGGTGTGTGAGGACCAGGGTGTGTGTCTGTGTGAGGACCAGGGTGTGTGTCTGTGAGGACCAGGGTGTGTGAGGACCAGGGTGTGTGTCTGTGTGAGGACCAGGGTGTGTGAGGACCAGGGTGTGTGTCTGTGTGAGGACCAGGGTGTGTGTCTGTGTGAGGACCAGGGTGTGTGTCTGTGAGGACCAGGGTGTGTGAGGACCAGGGTGTGTGTCTGTGTGAGGACCAGGGTGTGTGAGGACCAGGGTGTGTGTCTGTGTGAGGACCAGGGTGTGTGAGGACCAGGGTGTGTGTCTGTGTGAGGACCAGGGTGTGTGAGGACCAGGGTGTGTGTCTGTGAGGACCAGGGTGTGTGTCTGTGAGGACCAGGGTGTGTGAGGACCAGGGTGTGTGTCTGTGTGAGGACCAGGGTGTGTGAGGACCAGGGTGTGTGTGAGGACCAGGGTGTGTGTCTGTGAGGACCAGGGTGTGTGAGGACCAGGGTGTGTGTCTGTGTGAGGACCAGGGTGTGTGTCTGTGAGGACCAGGGTGTGTGAGGACCAGGGTGTGTGTCTGTGTGAGGACCAGGGTGTGTGTCTGTGTGAGGACCAGGGTGTGTGTCTGTGAGGACCAGGGTGTGTGTCTGTGTGAGGACCAGGGTGTGTGTCTGTGTGAGGACCAGGGTGTGTGAGGACCAGGGTGTGTGTCTGTGTGAGGACCAGGGTGTGTGTCTGTGAGGACCAGGGTGTGTGTCTGTGTGAGGACCAGGGTGTGTGAGGACCAGGGTGTGTGTGAGGACCAGGGTGTGTGTCTGTGAGGACCAGGGTGTGTGAGGACCAGGGTGTGTGTCTGTGTGAGGACCAGGGTGTGTGTCTGTGAGGACCAGGGTGTGTGAGGACCAGGGTGTGTGTCTGTGTGAGGACCAGGGTGTGTGAGGACCAGGGTGTGTGTCTGTGTGAGGACCAGGGTGTGTGTCTGTGTGAGGACCAGGGTGTGTGTCTGTGAGGACCAGGGTGTGTGAGGACCAGGGTGTGTGTCTGTGTGAGGACCAGGGTGTGTGAGGACCAGGGTGTGTGTCTGTGTGAGGACCAGGGTGTGTGTCTGTGAGGACCAGGGTGTGTGAGGACCAGGGTGTGTGTCTGTGTGAGGACCAGGGTGTGTGTCTGTGAGGACCAGGGTGTGTGTGTGTGTGTGTGAGGACCAGGGTGTGAGGACCAGGGTGTGTGTGCGTGTGTGTGAGGACCAGGGTGTGTGTATGTGAGGACCAGGGTGTGTGTGTGTGTGAGAACCAGGGTGTGTGTGTGAGGATCAATGTGTGTGTGTGTGAGGACCAGGGTGTGTGTGTGTGAGAGGGTCAGTGTGGGTACCAGGATGCGTGCGTGCGTGCGTGTGTACTGGTGTCCTAGTCGGACTCAAAAAGTCTGAGTCTTCCGTTGCTGACGGAGGCTGCCGAGTCGGCCGGCATAATTGGATTGCAGTGAAATGTCACCGCGATCTAGAGCACTCAAGCCCCTGCGATGACTCATCTTACATCAGGCTCCCAAAGACGTCACAGCTGGAGGCTGAGTCCAGTCGTTCAGAACTCCTGCACAACATCACTTTCAGGCTTTTTCTTTGCTCCTCACGCCACACCTTGGCACAAGGAGTATTGCATGTAGTGTACAGAGTGGTATAGTGTGGCAGTATTCTGTTAGCCATTTGGCTTTGGATGGCACTACTCTTCGGCCTGGTGGCTCTTAAGATCTCATTCTGCCCCAAGTCAGGACAAAAATGACTTGGTTGGGGGCTGTTAGGTGTATTAATAGTATTGTTATTCCAACACGCAGTTTATGGTGAAGCAAAAAAAACAAAACATAATAATAAGAATAATAATTAAAGCCAGGCAACAAAAACACAACGGCCATCGTCAATTCAACAGTCTCTATCGGTTGGTTCAGATTGCATATAAACTGACGTGGCACGTCTCGATTCTGATTGGCCAACAGCAGGGGGTTAAGACGGTGTCCATCGTGTTGATTGTTGTTTGTTACTGTCTATTGTTGTTGTTGATTGTTTACTGTCGTGCACCAACCACCAAGACAAATTCCTTGTAGGTGCAACCCTACTTGGCAATAAACATCTTTCTGACTTCCTAGTTGCGCTCTCTCTCTCCCTCCCTCCCCCTCCAGGTGTTCTTTGACCTCATGCGGGAGGTGCGCAAGAAGAAGATGTCTGAGATCAAGGACAAGAACGGCCCGAGTGGCAAGAAGAAGAAGCAACGCTGCTGCATTCTCTAACAAGGGGGGGCCCTGGATCGCCACGGGAACCCCCCCCCCCCCCGCACACACACACACAGACACACAGACACACACACACACACACACACACACACACACACACACACACACACACACACACACACACAGCCGTGGCAGCCCCACACATCGGTACAGCCCTGACACACTAAGAGCATCCCCTTGACTTAGGGGGGGGTCCCTACCTCGACAGCCCCGGAGGGGGGCTCCCCGCCCAATGAGGTGCTCCGTCACGCCGTGGGGACGCCAGCCGTGTGTGGTTCACGTTCCACGGGTTTGGACGCGGTGTTCCGCCCACAGTTGTTTCCGGACGGCGTGAGTTGGGACTCCGGGGGGGGGGGGGGGGCGAGTCCGGGCTGTCGCCTTCAGTTCTCCGCAGAATTAATTTGTTTTTGTGGTGAATTCTGCGCAGGGCAGGACCGCGGCGAAAGCCTCGCAATCCCCTAGAGTCACAAAAATCAATAAAGAGAGATTTTTCATCGGAAAGGCTTGTCGATTTAAAAGTCAATCCAGTGTGTTCACTGAATTCAATGTGGCCACATCAGTGTTAATGGCTGAGATGTTTTTGCAAGCTATTTCAAATCAGTATTTTTATAAGTCATCATTGATGCCCCCCCCCCTCCCCCCCACTCAAGGATATCACTAAAATGGGCCACATTTTGTGCCAAATATATACTTCTCGTCCTAATTTTATGAAATTCTGTGGAAAATGGGTCCGGTGTAGCAACGCCGTCCTACGGCGTGATTGGTGTGGTTCCGTCGTGGCTCCGTTGAGAAACGTGGCGCTCATGACTGGCCGCTTTATTCCCAGTATCTTGTGGTTCTGTTGGGCCTGTATCGTATCTGTTTGTGGTGTTTGATTCAGGTGAAGGGTGGTTGTCCTTTTTTGAAGAATTGCTAATTATTTTTCCCGTATGTCGAATTATCACTGACGTCATTTTCGCGATAAACAAACCACAGATGTTGACCTGTCGTGAATATTAATATTATTATTATTATAACAACTCCTATTATAATAAGTAAGCTTTGTTTCGGGAAGAAATTGTGTTTTTGGTGGCACGACGGGTGGTAGGGGAGACAAAAAGTACATTACGCTGAACTCTTTGTTTCAGCAGCTAATTCGACGGTAGCTATAGTTCGAGTCCCTGTCAGCAAAAGTGCAGTAACACACGGGATTAAACCAAAGAGATGTCAACCAACATGGCCACCGCAGGAAGAGGAACCGAAGCCATTAGAGGTCCATTATTACGGCTGCGTCAGGGAACGCTTTCTGCTTACCCAACATCTGTGTGTGTGCTCATGGTGGGATCCTCTTCAGGAAATACCACACATTGTTTTTTCTTCCCCCCCTCCTGTTCCATACTGCGACAGACAGAAATACAGAACTGTGTCGTACATGTGATTGTTTATTTCTGCAGATGCCCACGATAACAGCCCCGGCATGTTGTGATTGTCGTCGTCTGCTTTACTCGCCCCGTTTAGAAAGAAAAAAAAGGGAATTGATCACACGTTCGTCGTTCGAAGCACATCGATATATATATTTGTATATTCACCTGTGATTTATTTTTTACTCTTGATTGGTGTGTCACACATTTGTAACAAACTCAGTACATTGGCCTGCACATAAAGCAAGCAGTCAATACCCTATAACTATTATATATTTGTATTAATAAAAAGTCATATTTCACTAAGTGAGACTGTTATTCGACCATGGGTTGATACGCACACACACACTCTTTAATCTTGTAAATAGCTTTATACATCAGGTAATCTGCAAAACAAAAGTCGAAGATATGTTTCACCACTAGATGGCAGACTGACCTCACATTGCAGCTCGCAAGACTGAGGCGCCAGTCACTACATAATCATTATTTATTTAGTAAGTCAATATGCAGGGTCCATGTTTGAACAAGTGGGCTGACGTTAGATGTACTATATTTGCGGACTGGAGTGAGGAACAGGTGATTTGAGTTCTGTACAGTTCGAAGTATGGTGACAGTACTGTAGCCATATTGTGATTTATGTAAGCAAAGTTATAAAATACAAAGGCATGTTTTACAAGACAGATTACATCATAACATAACATTACATCATATATATATATTGCTAAAGTATTGGCTCACCTGCCTTGACTGGCAAATGAACTTAAGTGACATCCCATTCTTAATCCATAGGGTTTGAGATGATGTCAGTCCACCCTTTGCAGCTATAACAGCTTCTACTCTTCTGGGAAGGCTTTCCACAAGGTGTATGTGTTTAGGTTTAGGAGTGTGTTTATGGGAATTGTTGACCATTCTACCAGAAGTGCATTTGTGAGGTCACACACTGATGTTGGACAGAAGGCCTGGCTCTCAGTCTCTCTAATTCATCCCAAAGGTGTTCTGTTGGGTTGAGGTCAGGACTCTGTACAGTCAAGTTCATCCACTACAAACTCTCTCATCCATGTCTTTATTATGGACCTTGCTTTGTGCACTGGTGCACAGTCATGTTGGAACAGGAAGGGGCCATCCCCAAAAGTTGGGAGCGTGGAATTGTCCAAAATCTCTTGGTATCCTGAAGCATTCAGAGTTCTTTACAGTGGAACTAAGGGGCCAAGCCCAGCTCCTGAAAAACAACCCCACACCATAATCCCCCTCCACCAAACTTTACACAATGCAGTCAGACAATTATTGTCTGGCAACCGCCAAACCCAGACTCGTCCATCAGATCACTTCGTCTCTCCAGAGAATGTGTCTCCTCTCTCCAGAGTCCAGTGGCAGCGTGCATTGATTTTCAACCACTGTGCCACAACACACTAGATCGTCAGGTGTGCTGTGAGAAATTATTTCACTTAGTCTTAAAAAAAAAAAAAACATTAGCTCTACTAAAACTTAGGCTACATGCAGCGTCCCCATGCTGTGGCTATGGGCATAACAATGTCATTAACTTAAAGGAAAACGCCACCGTTTGTCCATACTGAACTACGTTCTTCCCTGATCTTAGACAAGTTGATACATACCTCTCTCGCTTTCGTGCGTGCACTTGATCGCTGTGGTGCTCAGCGCTACTTCACTAGCATGTAGC
Source organism: Urophycis tenuis (assembly GCA_036785325.1). NCBI lineage: Eukaryota > Metazoa > Chordata > Actinopteri > Gadiformes > Phycidae > Urophycis > Urophycis tenuis. The sequence goes on along the minus strand of JAXIVH010000356.1, from coordinate 31,150 downwards.
TTGGCCCAGTATATTCCTTAGGATCCAAACGGGGGTGAAGTTAGAAGCAACCAAGCACTTCCACGTTTCCCCTATTGAAATACGGTTACGTGAGTAACGACCCAAGTATGGTTACACAAAATGAAACATGGCAATTTGCTAAGCGGACAAAAAAGGATAACTATAATGTATGGTGAAATAACACCTTCGACGTTGGCACAGTAATATCATCACTCCTAAAAGATCCTCTCCCCCTCCCCCTGTTACTTCCGTCAATAGAACCAACGTGACTTTTTACTCCTACTACTACAGGTAGTGCAGGCGATGGCGTGCAGGTCACGTTGGTTCTCGTCGAAGTACTCCCAGGTGTTATTTCACCATTAACTGGGACGCTCCTTAACTAAGTTCTTTTAACTGACTACCCAATGTATCTGGTAATCTATATGATTTTATGTTAAGTAATGTAGTGTCTTGTATAACTCTACCCTTTTTAAACTAACTCCTAATGAACTGGAATTACTTGCATAGTAATTATAATGAAATCACAAATATCCCTTTTTTGTATAAAAAGTAAAAAATGTTTACTGTGTAAAATATTAAATGAAATTACAATCAAATATAAGTATTCAAATTCAAATGTTTCTCGTTGTTATCCTTTAATGTTCAATGAGTTACATTACTTCACTCAAAACAAATCAATGAAATACAATCACATCAAATCAAATCAGGTACCCAATCCCCCTTTTGCATTAAATTGTACACTTCCCCTTTAAATTAGCCTTGTGCTCCGGTGCATAAATCAAATGGGCTTTCTCAAAAATATTACCAATAGAGTAAACGCACATGTAAAACACCTTCAATCAGTGGCGGCTGGCCCATAGGGGGCGCTGGGGGCTATGCCCCACCAGCTCTTAAGGGGAAAAAATATTTTTTGCATTTCTTTTTTAAACCTATGTCAGTTTTACTTAATTTAGTGTGTGCCTACATGCAATTTAAATAATTTGAACAACATGTCCACCAACTGATACTCATTTAACAGTGAATTTCCACTGACAGACAGTGTATCATTCTCTCATGGGGTGATCGGCAAAGTGTCCCTCACCTGCAGCTAAACAGCCAATCCGGTCATGGTTGCTAGGGGGAAATTATGTATAATTGGCCTATTAACGTCGCTGAATTTAACACCGGTGGGGCGCTTTAGCCCCAACTGCTACGTAAAATGCGTGAAGGTTTAGGATTGCTAAAGCTACATGCGGAGCCAGCGATAGTTGTTTTTTTTGCAGTGCGACTCCCAGACTCTGTCCTACATTACGGGGGGGGGGGGGGGGGGGGGGGGAAATACGACGAAGAGCGATGGCAGTGACAACCAGAGTTAAAGAGCAGCTTCCACCAAATTCATTGAAATTATAATATACCCTTCTGCGAGACGGACGACGGAGGAAAAACTTCTCGTTAAGGAGCTGGGACCCGACAAGCCTGAAATCAAGATTTCCCAGCAAATCTAGGTGAAAGATAAATGTTACAAATCTGTTGGCACACCAGCCCCACCAAAAGAAAATTTCACCAGCCGCCACTGCCTTCAATGTAATCAAACACAAACATCATTGAACATGAATTCAATTCAAACACACCAGACATGAAAAACAATATACATGTCCAATGCATTAACTAAATTACCCCCTTGTTGCAGGCCGTAGCTTGGTACGAATGGCCGCTTCACTGGCGTGAACAAACTCAATGGAGTACCTTTCCTCTCGCGCAGAAGAGAGACTTCTGTGTGCGTGGACGCGAGCGGGACGTCACGGTCGTCTGGTCGGAGCGTTCGCGTTGGTGTCGGTCTTTTCTTTGCATCCGTCTGGTCCAAACGAACGGTAAGAACCTCATCTGTCTCGGCACTTTAGTCCGGAAAGTCCGCGTGTACCAAGGTCAACTGACTCTCGAGAACACTGTGAGCCAAAATGGCGGCAAGCCACTCACAAAGTTAAACACACGACATAAAGCCTATATACACCAGCACTGATGCAGCAGTTATCTCTCCGACGACATGGATCAGTATAACTCTAGTCCTATGTCCTAGAAATAGAGAATTCACGGGTCATTACAGTACAATGAACAGCGTACTCAGACTAGCCGTCCACACTCCCAGCTTCCGTTATCCACAGTCTCTGGTTCAAAGGTCACATTCAGATAGCAACCAATAAACGTACAGAAAGTACATATTCAAGTGAAAATAAAATACAGGCCATAAGAGAATAAAATACATTTTGTCATCATTCATTCAAAAACATTTTAGACGTTTCTTTTTAACTTTTTTAACTAGAAAATAAAAGGAAAATATAGCAGAGGGCTACATACGTTTGTATTAACAGTTATTAATTATTATCTGCAAATAATATACCATTGTTGAGTGTCTGTGCTGTAATATAGTGACTGGAAGAGTAATGTAATATTCGTCCAGGTGGCAGCAGAGACAAGAGAATTGTGGTGACAGTGATGGAGAAGTTTTTGAAAAGGAAAAATGCAAACTCTGAACTGGGCCCTGGACAAGATTCTGACCCAGGTGAAGTTCCTATAGTCGGAGTGTCGGTAAAAGGAAAGCAAAGACTGTGAGCTCGAGGTGATACAGCGACAGCCGTCTTTCGTTCACATTTCCTTTCACCGGGGATGAGTCGACACGGACACCGTGATGCTTGGTGTGTGGTGAGAAGCTGTCTGACAGCGCCGCGGCGCCGAGCAGGCCTCAACGCCACCGCCAAACCACCTGTCGCTTCAAAACCGCTAACAGGATAGCAAGACGAGCTAACATGGATCGTCGAGGGACAAGCAGGTTGGCTCGGCTGATGTTCGACGGAGATGAGAAAAAGTTTGAACTCTGGGAGACCAAAGTGTGAGGACACCTTCATCTATTAGGGTTAAAGAATACGATTCTAAGACAACCACATGGTGACGAAGAGAGAGTGGCAGACGGCAAGAAAAATGTTGACGCATATGCTGAACTAATACAACTTTTAGACGATAAAAGCCTCTTGCTAATTATGAGCAGTGTTTGTCATAACGCCGTTTAAAGGAACGGTGTTTGGTAACGCCGTTATTTTTTCAGTAACGGGGTAATCTAACTAATTACTGTTGCTGTCGTTACAACGCCGTTACTGTTACTGAACGTTAAATGCGGTGCGTTACTATGAATTGATTGAATAAACTGGGTATTCCGAACGCACCCCTGGCTCCACACACAAACTGCCAGTGAGGAGACCGGGTGGGTTAACAACGAGATAAGCGATTATGATTGGCTAAGGCAGACTCATGTTTCATGTTAGCCAATCGGAGCCAGTGTTTTACACACAGGCCAGCACACGCGCGCCACACACACACACGCACACACACACACACACACACACAAACACCAAACAGATTCGATGAAGCAGCAGAAATGGCGAGTCCGGAGCAATGCAATGAAAAGTCATTTTCAAGGTGGAGATATAAGCACTACTTCAAATTCATTGAGGTGAAAGGTGAGAACGTGCATGTAATGTGCACATTATGTACTTGTGAAAACTCCTCAGAAAAATCCAAATTCTTAACAGTAACGCAAAGCAAATAGTTACTTTCCCTGGTGACTAGTTACTTTTATTATAGAATAATTCAGTTACTAACTCTGTTACTTTTTGGAACAAGTAGTGAGTAACTATAACTAATTACTTTTTTAAAGTGATGTTCCCAGCACTGATTATGAGTGACGCGCCTGACAATGCATGAGAGGCCCTGAAGATATTAAGGGGATGCTACGCCGGAGGAGAAAACCCCAGATAATAACCCCAGATAATTAACTTGTACACCTCGCTGACATCGCTTCAGAAGACCAACAGGAAAAGTGTCACGGACCAAATCATACGGGCAGAAACCGCCATCACTGCACTACGGAACGCAGGGGAAACGGTAGGCAACGGCCTACTGATAGCCTTGGTCTTAAAAGGACTGCCTAAGGGATTTAGGCCTTTGCAATACATGTGGCACATCATGATGACAATATAACATTCGCAGAGTTCAAGACAAAACTAGGGAGCTTTGAAGTCACCGAGATATTAAGCACGACGGAGTCGAGCCATAAGGTGATGAAGACTCTAGCGAGGCCCGGACGGCGTCCCACCAAGCAAGGTGCATATGACAGGAACAGTGACGATGCAGATATTGGTGTAGTCAACGCAAAAGTGATGTACACAAAGACGCCACATGTGTCGGCAATTCTTGGACTTTATCAATCACAAGTTTATCCATATCCATATCCTTATCCAGTTTACTCCATATATCACCATCTCACCCCATGCCTGTCTTCTCAGTCAAATACTCCTTGGCTCAATGCTACTGTCCAGCCAATCAGTACCATGTCTGCTTTCCATCTTCCCTCAAATAAACAGATATCTCAACTGATCATGTCTTCCAGGTCTACTACTTCTATACCTGATCCACTTCCTCCCACATTGGTCAAGGCCTGTCTATGGACACTCTCCTCACTCATCACGCAAATTGTACACTCCTCCCTGTCAAATGGTATTGTTCCCTCCCTACTCAAAACTGCTTCGGTCAGTTTGACCCGAATGAATTTAATATCTGTTGCCCTATCTCAAACCTCCCATTCATCTCAAAAGTTATTGAACGTACAGTAGCCTGCCAACTTCAACACCATCTATCAAACAATAACCTCTTTGAGCCTTTCCAGTCTGGTTTCTGTCCCAACCACAACACAGAAGCAGCTCTCACTCAAATTACAAATAACCTTCTTTTAGCAGCGGATTCTGTCCAACTCACCATCCTCATACTCCTAGACCTCAGTGCCGCTTTCGACACAACATCTCACACCATCCTCTTAGATCGTTTGGCCGGCTCTGGGGTCTCTGGCATTCCACTTTAGTGGAATGGTTTTAGGTTCCATTCTTATCTATCTGACCGTCCACAGTTTATTCAAGGAGAAAACACCAGATCATTGCCCTCACCACTCCCTCACGGTGTTCCACAAGGTTCTGTCCTTGGTCCCCTACTCTTTAACATCTATATCCTCCCTCTTGGCAATATTTTCTGTCACTTTGGTATCCAATTTCACTGTTAAGCCGCGACACCCAAATCTACATCACCACCAAACCGGACACCACATCACCACCTACTGCCCTTATGGACTGCCTGCAAACCATCACAAACTGGATGTTAAACAATAAATTAAAACTCAATGGCAATAAAAGTGAACTTCTTTTCATCGGATCCAAATCATCACTCTCCAAATCCCACCACGTCAGTATTCTCACTGATGGCTGATTGGTCCCCACTTCAACCACAGTTAAAAGTCTTGGTGTTATTTTGGACAGTACCCTCTTATTCACATCGCACATCAATAACATCTCATGCACAGCCTTTTTCCACCTCCGCAATATCTCCAGACTTCGCCCCTCCCTCACCCAGCACTCCACCGAAATCCTCATGAATGCTCTGGTCACCTCCCGCTTGGATTATTGCAACTCCCTCCTCACCGGTCTACCACCGGTCTACCACAGAACCTCATCCACCATCTACAAACCATCCAGAACACCACCACCAGAATCATCAACCGTACCAAGTCCTCGGATTAGACCAGTCCTCATGCAACTCCACTGGCTCCCTGTTCATCACCGTATACATTACAAGCTACTTTTGCTAACATTCAAAGCTCTCCATAACCATCCCCCCCCCCCATATCTCTCTAATATGCTTCACCCTTATATCCCACCCCGTTCACTTTGTTCCTCATCTGCCACCCTTCTTTCCACCCCCTCCTTTTCACTTACCTCACTTGGTGCTCGGGCTTTTAGCTGTTCTGCACCTAGACTCTGGAACTCACTCCCACTACACATACGCACTATGGACTCCATCGACACCTTCAAATCCCACCTCAAAACACGCCTTTTTCAGTTATCCTACTCCCTATAACACTCTGTCCCCCATCCGTTTTATCCACCATATCTTTTTTCTACACTGTATTTTCTTTGTATGTATTTATACTATGTGCTATTGTATTTAATATCTTCTTATTTATCTTATGTATTATTCATCTTCATTTATCTTCTTACGACAAGAGCCTGGAGAAGTTTGTCCGCGACCGGGCCAAGGTCACCACCACCTGGCTCCTGAAGGTGGACGGCGAGGACTGCAGGGTGGTGCTTGGTGAGGTCCAGGGTGTTGCTCAGTGAGGTCCAGGGTGGTGCTCAGTGAGGCCCAGGGTGGTGCTCAGGCCCAGGGTGGTGCTCAGTTACGTCCAGGGTGGTGCTCAGGCCCAGGGAGGTGTTCAGGCCCAGGGTGGTGCTCAGGTCCAGGGTGGTGCTTAGGTCCAGGGTGGTGCTCAGTGAGGCCCAGGGTGGTGCTCAGTTACGTCCAGGGTGGTGCTCAGGCCCAGGGTGGTGCTCAGGTCCAGGGTGGTGCTCAGTTAGGTCCAGGGTGGTGCTCAGGCCCAGGGTGGTGCTCAGTTAGGTCCAGGGTGGTGCTCAGGCCCAGGGTGGTGTTCAGGCCCAGGGTGGTGCTCAGGTCCAGGGTGGTGCTCAGGTCCAGGGTGGTGCTCAGTGAGGCCCAGGGTGGTGCTCAGGTCCAGGGTGGTGCTCTGAGGCCTCCGGGAACAACAGCTCTGTGGTTGAGAACCCTCAGGTCCAAACAGCGGCACTCAGCGACGCTGAGGAAAAGTTGACTGGAGTGTCTTTTCGGTTGGCTGGAAATAGGGCCAGGTGACGTCACGGCACCGATTCAGGTGGCATTCCAACATTCTGAGTGGATGTGGAGAACAACAAGCACTACTATAACTCTTTGGGAAAGTAAAACAATGACTAGGGAGGACACTTCTATACTGTTCAAGGTCATTCATGAACAGTATTTCTTTATTTATTTTTTGTTTCTTACGTGTAAGGTGACCTTGGGTTCTAGAAAGGTGCCAACAAAATATTATTATCATCATCATCGTTGTCGTCGTCGTTGTCGTTGTTGTTGTTATTAATAATAATAATAATAATAATAATAATAATAATAATATACAGACTTCACTTTGATTTCACTTTGATCTGGAGATGGCCATTTTCAATTAACCCATCCAAGAATAAAGTCACTGATTTATTTAATATATGTGGACATCCTTGGTGAACCTATAGGGCCACGCATTCAAGTGAGTATAATGCTTCTTTTTTTTTTTTTACCTCAGATTATATCAAAACGTCTCTGGATACAGCCTGTTGAAAACAGGCTTTAACTTGCATTTACTTTACTTGCATTTACTTTCCACTGGTTCTCAAATGTGTCTGTCAAACAAAATCAATCCAATCAAATAGATTACCTACAGCTTAAAAGTGCTGGAGGTAAGATTTGTGAGCTGTAAGAAAGCCAGAGAGACCAGACGAGAGTGAGATTTAGAAACTGAACAACCATGATAGTCCCCTCCCTCTCTGCTTCCGCCCTCCCTAAGTTTCTCCACCAATTGGGAAGTGTTGCATACCTGCAGACCTGTGATTGACAGGCAAGGAGGATTCCCTGAACCAATCAGGTAAGACATGCCCTCATTGGTCAGGAATAAGTCAGCAGCCGACTAAAATGGTGTCATGCAGAGAGACCTTTCTGAAATAATTAGCTAAAATTAAAGCTCTTGATTGTCACGTATAGCACTTTTCATTCAAGTTTGCTCAAGAGCACTTTGTCAGAGAGCTGACACGTTCTGTTCGGTGGGGAATTGAAGAAGAGAAGAGAGTACCTTTCAGTCTTTATTGGTCATTCTCAGTATTTTTTAGATATGGGAACAATGTTCTCTCAGCATTTGACCCATCCTATGGTACATAGGAGCAGTGGGCTGCTGTGTTCATTTGACCCATCCTATGGTACATAGGAGCAGTGGGCTGCTGTGTTCATTTGACCCATCCTATGGTACATAGGAGCAGTGGGCTGCTGTGTTCATTTGACCCATCCTATGGTACATAGGAGCAGTGGGGCTGCTGTGTGCATTTGACCCATCCTATGGTACATAGGAGCAGTGGGCTGCTGTGTTCATTTGACCCATCCTATGGTACATAGGAGCAGTGGGGCTGCTGTGTTCATTTGACCCATCCTATGGTACATAGGAGCAGTGGGGCTGCTGTGTGCATTTGACCCATCCTATGGTACATAGGAGCAGTGGGCTGCTGTGTTCATTTGACCCATCCTATGGTACATAGGAGCAGTGGGCTGCTGTGTTCATTTGACCCATCCTATGGTACATAGGAGCAGTGGGCTGCTGTGTTCATTTGACCCATCCTATGGTACATAGGAGCAGTGGGGCTGCTGTGTTCATTTGACCCATCCTATGGTACATAGGAGCAGTGGGGCTGCTGTGTTCATTTGACCCATCCTATGGTACATAGGAGCAGTGGGCTGGTGTGTTCATTTGACCCATCCTATGGTACATAGGAGCAGTGGGCTGCTGTGTTCATTTGACCCATCCTATGGTACATAGGAGCAGTGGGCTGCTGTGTTCATTTGACCCATCCTATGGTACATAGGAGCAGTGGGCTGCTGTGTTCATTTGACCCATCCTATGGTACATAGGAGCAGTGGGCTGCTGTGTTCATTTGACCCATCCTATGGTACATAGGAGCAGTGGGCTGCTCTGTTCATTTGACCCATCCTATGGTACATAGGAGCAGTGGGCTGCTGTGTTCATTTGACCCATCCTATGGTACATAGGAGCAGTGGGCTGCTGTGTTCATTTGACCCATCCTATGGTACATAGGAGCAGTGGGCGGCTGTGTTCATTTGACCCATCCTATGGTACATAGGAGCAGTGGGGCTGCTGTGTTCATTTGACCCATCCTATGGTACATAGGAGCAGTGGGCTGCTGTGTTCATTTGACCCATCCTATGGTACATAGGAGCAGTGGGCTGCTGTGTTCATTTGACCCATCCTATGGTCAAGTTGGGGTTCAGTGTCTTCCTCAAGGACACTTCGACATGCAGACATTTTGGAGGTGGGGGGATCGTGGGGATGGAACTGCCGACCCTACGGTTAGTGGACGACCCGCTCTGTCCACCTGCTCTACCCACTGAGCTACTGCCGCCCCAACTTGAGAACTGGTGTACAACCCCCCCCCCCCAGCAGCATTAGGGTTAGGCTTCGTCAGTGGCTGGAACAACACTGGAAGTGCACAACCTAAGCCTCTTACTGTAATTCCTCTCGGGTCCAGCACAGCACAGCAGGGATCAAGACACAGTGAAGAACTGGTTCCATCTCCAGCTCCTCAGAAGACCTGTTGGACGGACACCTCTACCTGCCAAATAAGAACAGCGAGGGTCTCGTTGTCACCGCGTGGATAACCTGATGGCTTGAAGACCTCCGGGGAGAGAGAGAGAGAGAGAGAGAGAGAGAGAGAGAGAGAGAGAGAGAGAGAGAGAGAGAGAGAGAGAGAGAGAGAGAGAGAGAGAGAGAGAGAGAGAGAGAGAGAGAGAGAGAGAGAGAGAGAGAGAGAGAGAGAGAAAGAGAGATGTTGACCGGGGATGTGGTCGCCATGTGGGTCGTGGCGCTCAGCGATGGCGTGTACAGGATAGAGTTTTCTCACGGGACGACCACCGGGAAGCGCGTCGTCTACGTCAATGGAAAGGTAGGCCGTGGGCGTGGCCACTCCCCTCGGGCCGTCGGCGACCATGCGTTTGCACGCCGCCGCAGAATGGCGTCAGGCCGCGGGCTGCTACGCCCTCAGAGAGCTGGGCTCCGCCCAGACGAGGCTCTGCAGAGATTTAGAGACGAGCACAATAGAGAGGACTGGAGGGTTACATATTTACATTTACATTTAGGATATGCAGCAGACGCTTTTTATCGAAAATGACTTACAATAAGTACATTTGTCAGAAGCAAGGTGAAACACTTTGTTGCTGTTAATACGGTAAGAAAGTGTTAATACAGTAAGAAAGTCACCAGAACAAGTTTCAAGTATTCCAATTGCTGGGTTAACCATTGCTAGTATAGAAGCCATTCATGTTCTGGGGGAATAGCATCAAGCGCAGAGGCCAGATTTCAACGGCCTGTCCCAATGCACACGTTTTCACACAGGCTTTATGCTGTGGAATCAGTTGCACCCTCTTTAAAAAATGATCTCTGATCCCTACCGAGTTCCAAATGTGGAGCTGGAACGTCGCAATGCATTCTGGGGGCACGCCGTCCGTCCCGGGGAACTCAGTCGTCCCGACCGGTTTTCTTTGGCAGGAGGTGGTCCGGAGGGATTGGATGTTCAAGCTGGTGGGGAGAGAGCCCTTCACGGTGGGCGGCGGCCACACCCGGGCCACCATCAACATCGAGGCCGTCACCGGCTTCTCCTACGAGTACTCGCTGGAGATCGACGGCAAGAGCCTGGAGAAGTTTGTCCGCGACCGGGCCAAGGTCACCACCACCTGGATCCTGAAGGTGGACGGCGAGGACTGCAGGGTGGTGCTTGGTGAGGCCCAGGGTGGTGCTCAGTGAGGCCTAGAGTGGTGCTCAGGTCCAGGGTGGTGCTCAGTGAGGCCTAGGGTGGTGCTCAGTGAGGCCTAGGGTGGTGCTCAGGTCCAGGGTGGTGCTCAGTGAGGCCTAGGGTGGTGCTCAGTGAGGCCCAGGGTGGTGCTCAGGTCCAGGGTGGTGCTCAGTGAGGCCCAGGGTGGTGCTAAGGTCCAGGGTGGTGCTCAGTGAGGCCCAGGGTGGTGCTCAGGCCCAGGGTGGTGCTCAGGCCCAGGGTGGTGCTCAGTGAGGCCTAGGGTGGTGCTCAGTGAGGCCCAGGGTGGTGCTCAGGTCCAGGGTGGTGCTCAGTGAGGCCCAGGGTGGTACTCGGTGAGGCCCAGGGTGGTGCTCAGGTCCAGGGTGGTGCTCAGGTCCAGGGTGGTGCTCAGTGAGGCCCAGGGTGGTGCTCAGGTCCAGGGTGGTGCTCAGTGAGGCCCAGGGTGGTGCTCAGGTCCAGGGTGGTGCTCAGTGAGGCCCAGGGTGGTGCTCAGGTCCAGGGTGGTGCTCTGAGGCCTCCGGGAACAACAGCTCTGTGGTTGAGAACCCTCAGGTCCAAACAGCGGCACTCAGCGACGCTGAGGAAAAGTTGACTGGAGTGTCTTTTCGGTTGGCTGGAAATAGGGCCAGGTGACGTCACGGCACCGATTTGAGCCAATCAGGAGCAGCCATGGCGATGGTCCTTGTGGATCTATGGTTGATATTGTTAAACTCAGGTGGCATTCCAGCATTCTGTGGAGAACAACAAGCACTACTATAACTCTTTGGGAAAGTAAAACAATGACTAGGGAGGACACTTCTATACTGTTCAAGGTCATTCATGAACAGTATTTCTTTGTCTTGAATAATAACACAAGTGCATAATGATGTTACACAAATGGATTCTACTGTCGACTACTGTTGTTTGACAGCATGGTGTTAAACAGGTCTCCAGCCACTGCATTCAGTTGCATGCAGTGAAGTGGAAACACTTAGATGAAATGTTTCTCCCTAATAGAAGGGGCATTGGGATTACTAACGTCACATTAAAAAAAAACTCATTCATGATGTACTTCCAACAGAAAAGGACACGATGGATGTGTGGTGCAACGGACAGAAAATGGACACAACGGTGAGATTCGCGACGTCGTCGTCACCTATAACATGCGGGACGTGGTCATTGTGCGGTGCTCTCAATCCCGCGCGCCTAACGATAATCTCTCCCCCCCCCCCCCCCCCCCCCGCCGTGGGTGTTTTGTGCGCAGGGCCAGTTTGTGGACGACGGTACCGAGACCCACTTCTCCGTGGGCGACCACGAGTGCTGCATAAAGGCCACGAGCGGTGGGAGGAAGAGGAGCGGCATCGTGCACTCTCTGCTGCTCGACGGAGAGACAATGCCCGCACTATGACAGCTGCCTGCACATCTGGAACTTTGAAGCAAATACGTCATTGATAATAATTATAATTATGTCTTTGGAACATTCTTCTTCTTCTTCTTCTTCTTCTTCTTCTTTTTCTTCTTCTCATTATTCTCCTCCTTTTCTTCATCTTCTTCTTGTCATTATAATGATATACCACTATGCTACGCGATTCTCTAATGGAATGAATTGTTAGTTTGTCTTCGGTGTTTCTAAGTAGGCCCACTTTTCTGGTGAGATTTGTACAAGGCTAAAATAAAGCAAATTTCGTGAATCGGAGTAGGCCCTACTAACTGACGTAGATTGTTATTACACATGCACGTGTCATTTTCTAATCCCAGAGGCAGATATTTTAAGACTTTTGCAAAACACAGCTTTGATGTTAAAACCATCCCATCGGCAACAGTGTCATATTTGCGTCAACATAATTCGCGAGAATTAAATTGAGTGGGGATTTCTCATTTAACCTGCGCGTCACTGTTGCGCCGCAGGAACGCAGTGTGCAGCTTCTTGAAGTGAAAGGGAACAGACGTTTTCCAAGAGGAAACACTCACTGTAGCGTCCTGCCCTGGACACACACTGCCTACGTTAACGGGATAGACACAACAGCGTGCATTTGGGAATTATTCCGTGTTTTCGGTCCTGTCGGTGGACATATTTAGGGGGTTTTCCCTCATCCTTCATAGTGGGGGGGTTGTCTCGGTGGGTCCGGACCAGGTGTGCAGCAGCGTGGACCGGGCTCTGCGGTCGGGCCGTACCCGACTCGACACTAAAACAAGGAACAGGACTCGGGAACTGGCTGGGCACCCGAACGCACCACCTCCTGCTGAAATCAATGGTGGACCCGGAGGTTTGATTTGTCCTTGAAGTGGTGACACTTGAATTCACGGAACGACCCACTTTTGTCATTTTTTTAAGGGTCACTTTCTGAGGTTGAAATTGTGCCGAGTGTTGCTCACCCGCCGGGCGGTTGAACGCGGTCTGTTAGCATTAGCTCCCCGACGAGCTAACCACCTAGCAAAGGGAGGCCCTCCCTCTCTCCCCCATCGCTTCTGTCCACCTTAAAAACATTGTGATGCTACATGGCTGCGAGTAACCGCCAGCCTTTACGCTGAATGCGACAAGCCAAAGGAAAGCCCGAGTGTCGTGACATGGTTCCTGTGTGGCCTGGAGCAGGGGTGCGGGGACGCGGCGAGCATCTGTCTCTACGCCAGGAGGACTGAGCCCCGGGACCACCCCCCCCCCCCATCGGCTCCGGTGGTCGGGACTCTGCAGCGCCAGGCTCTGCAGTCCGACAGCGGCCACTACTAGATGAGTGGTGTTCCGCACAAGGCCACAAACACATGCTAGTATCCCCCCCGTAGTGGTCGGAACTCACGCGGTTATTTGTCGTTCCCGGTTATTTTTTGCGCGTATTTACGGCCAGTGCGCTATTGTTGGGAAGAACTTGAGGTGGTCGTCGTCCATCCCCCCCCCCCCCCTGCAACATGAACTACCAGCAGCACCTGGCCAATTCGGCGGCGATCCGAACCGAGATCCAGCGGTTCGAGTCCGTCCACCCGAACATTTACTCCATCTACGAGCTGCTGGAGCGGGTCGAGGAGCCTCTGCTGCAGAACCAGATCCGAGAGCATGTCATCGCCATCGAAGGTAAGGAAGTCCTCATCCGGTGTGCGCCGTCTTTTGGAAGAGGTGTGAAACCACAAACCACACGTCGTCTTCCTGTGGGGTTTGTTTGTGGAAGTTTTATGTGGGTGTTTCATTAGTCATTTTTGAATGATGGGACGGCCAGTGAGGAGAGGTTCTGTTGCACCGGGACCTCGTCACCTTGAATGTCGCAGTTTGCTCACCTGTAGTGCTGGCCCCGGGCCCCATGAACCACTGCACTCAACATGACCCATAATGGATCAGCGGTCAGACGGATACTACATTGATGCTTAATTGATTAATTGATGCTTAAGGGTGTTTTTTATTCTAGTGAGAAAGCCTCGTGTTGTGTTTTGTACCAGCGTCTTGTCCTCGAAACGCCAACCTCAAAGACACGCAGTTTTCTTGTTGATTTTTTTTTTTTTTTTGCGAGTTTCACGGCCACATGCACGCATAATTTTTTTATGTGTTGACGTCTCGTGCACCACCAATCCAGTGCTGCACTGTTGGCCTACTTTTAGCAGTCTTTTCTTGTAGTTTTGTAACGCACACCTTGTAACATAATGGACACCAGCATGACTGCATGGATAGGCAACAACAACAACAAAAAAAGACAAATCAAATCACCGCAGATGCGACGGCAGCGGCATTGCCCCCCAGAGACCAGAGACACACACACACACACACATACACACACACACACACACACACACACGGACACACGCAGGAAGGTAGCGTGTGAAATGGCAGGGAGAAAGGGGGCGGGGCTCTGAAACTGGCCCCGCATCTTCGGATGCATGTCCGACTCGGGTAACACAATAGTGACTAGCAGCCACACACGCACACACACACACACACACACACACACACACACACACACACATACACACACACACACACACACACACACACACACACACACACACACACACACACACGCACACACAGAGTATTGAGTGGCACACACGGTGACTCACTCGGCCAGCTTGCCATAGCGCTGAAAATAGCTCAAAAACATGGCGAGTATTCATTGCCAAAGGCACCACTGCACAGCACACAACACATCTTGTCGAGCTTCCTCTGTGTTCCGTGTTCAGGGGGAACGCATGAGAGGACTGGACAGGACAGAGTGCCTTGCGCTGGAAATGAGGTTGAGTGACTCCGAAAGTCTTTTAATGTCCACAAAAGGCAATTGACGTTAGGACATCAATGCGTTGCTTCCAAGTGGACAGGCAGATGTGACGTATCTGGATAATTGTGACTACAGAGAGAGTGCTCTACATTACTTTGTGGGTATGGTGGTCACATGGTCACCTAGTGTGTGTGTGTGTGTGTGTGTGTGTGTGTGTGTGTGTGTGTGTGTGTGTGTGTGGTTGGGGCCATAGCCAGCCAAGTGATGCTGTATGTGAATCATCATGTGTACAGTCCACCACCTGATCCTTATTTGCATCTGTAGTGCGTGTGGCGATGCAAGTGTGTGCGTGCGTGCGTGCGTGCTTGTGCATGTTTGCTATTTATTGGACGTGTCCGGAGTCTGTGCTTTTGTGTCTTTTGTGTGCCAGAGGCTCCCAACTGAGGCCTGTGTTTTTGTGTGTTCCAGTGAGTTTGTGTCTTTGTCTGCGGACGTACATGCGGGATGCATGTGCACGTTCTTTTGTGTGTACACTGTGTGGGTGTATCGCGTGTGCATGTGTGTGTGTGTGTGTGTGTGCGTGCGCCTGTGTGGTATCATCGACACATTGTTCTCTGTATGGAGTGTCGTCAGGCTGGAACCCAGGATACCTGCACCAGCGGCTCCCCGCGCCACGCTGGCCGGGTGCAGACGGCGGCCGTTCAGCCTCTCAAACAAAGGCCGCCGTTTTTTAATAACGACTTTCTTCTGCGGTCCTCCTCGCCACACACACAATGAGACCGGCGTCGCGTTAAACGCGACACTCCTGACGTTTGCCCCCGCCGTTCTGCAAGCCGGCGTTGGCCCGCCCCGTCCCTGGTTCATTCACATTCATTCGCCGGCGGCGGTGATCAGAGTCACGTGACCCGCGGTGGCCACCCCCCCCCCCCCCCTTAACAACAGGCCGAGGTGGAGATAAGTTCTGAGCGTGTCCGCCACCAGAACCTCCCGGAACATCTCCACTGCAGGCTGTTTCAACGCACCACAGGGTTCCTGCGACAGCCAGACTCTGTCATCAACCAACATGTGTCCTACTTAGTTCTCCTCACTCCGCCCCCCTGTGAGTGTTGGGATTATACTGCCATTATGCTTCTGCTTATGTCCTCTGTAGCATAACGCTAACTGGGACAGAGTTGCTAGCCTGTTTTTGTTGGGTGGGGGGGGGGGGGGGGAGTGCAGCAGGCATTATCAAGACATGAGTCGCCTTGCCTTGATTGCACCAGGGGTCGTTACATTGTGTGGGAGTTGACAGATGGAGGAGACCTGATTCTGTCAGCTGTCTGTAAGCAAAGGCACCCAGGTCAATCAATTAGCTCTGTTTTTTTTTTAAGTTTTATGCAACATATCCTCAATGGAATAAGTTCATATATTGCATCAAAAACTGTTAAAAAAAAAAAAAAATTAACCTGGCACATTAAACATATTTTCCTTCATGTACTTTTGGATTCGAGCACGGCTGTCTACTCCCCTCTCACTCGTGTGCAACCAGTCCGGTGGATTTTAACCAGATTTTCTCTTCCAGCTGTTGGCCGTGGTAATTCCCGGGGTTTTATCCGTGGTGTGTGCACTCATCTCGGAGCAAGGTAGTGTAGCAGTTATTGGCGCTGCCCTAGTTTTCCCAACCACCTTGAATCAATGTCCCCCCCCCCCCTCCCAGCTCAGCCCAGGGGACACCCCCCCCCCCCCCGATGGACGTGCGGTTCAACTCGGTGAGAAATGAATCCTCCGCCGCCACCACCACCACCGCCACAGCAGCCCTGAGAATGACCAAGAACAAGGGAACAGGTGGCAGGCGGTAGACGGCGCTAGACGGTGGCGTTCCCCCCCCCCCCGCCTTCTTTGGCGTCGCGTAGCAACGACGGCCCACCTGCTCGCGCCCCCGCACGCACGCCCACCTCGCTTGAGTTTCCTATTTCCACCGGCCGGACGTCTCAAGGTCAGGGCCCCCCGCCGGGCTGGCCATGGTTGTCGTAGTGACCCGACGACATGAGATGTTACTTAATTTGCGTCTTAGTTCGCTGACGCATTGCGTAGCTGACCATGCTAACGTTGAGTTAGTCTCTTTTCTGTGCGTGCGTGCGTGCGTGCCAGGTAGACAGACCATCAGTCAGACTGGGCAGAGAATCGGGGCGCAGGAGAGCAAAAACCGACGCAGAGTCCGCCGCCCTGACGGTGAAGGGTGCAGTGAAGGGTGCAGCGAGCCAATGCAGCGAGCCAATGCAGCGAGCCACAATGCGGGCCAGCCCTCCCCGGCCGCCGTTATCGGAGGTCTGCCGGCGGCGACGCCGTTCATGCCCATTGAAGGCCCGCCGTGGCCTCAATGGGCCCGGGATGGGGAACGGGGAATCGCCCGCCGCCCAAGTGCAGTTACGCAATGCCCCCCGGCTGTTACCGTGGCTACGGTCAGCAGTGAGGATAATGGGAGTGGGGAGGATGGAGGCTTTCATTGTTTGCTAAAGCGAGGGGTCTAATCCCCGACTTTTTACGTAAGTGGAGCTCGTGGGAGCGGGGCAGTCCGGGCCCGTCCTTCCCTTCTGCGCGGCACCGTCGGTTCCACGGTTCCACTTGGCTCTCTGCACCTTTTTGTTCTGCCCCCCCCCCCCCCTCGCATGCTGACCACATTGAATTAACATCCGGCTCCGCACCGCGTCGTCCCCCCTCCCCGCGCCAACGTTTCAGAGCTCAGAGGGTCGACAGTCGGGCCCCTGAGCTCTGCGCTCCGCTGCGGTCCTATTCAGTGGGGATGCTCTGCTGCTGGCATCCACGGCCCACACTAATTAGTCCTAATGTACTCCGCCGAAACACAAGATCTGTCCCCCGGGGGCAGTGGAGGGTCAGGCCCGCCCACGCACTGTTCCCTCCGACCCCACCCGATCGCTGCAGGATCATGACAGACAGACAGACAGACAGACAGACAGACAGACAGACATACTTTAATGATCATGGACTCGTATCCAGAGACGCGCTTTCAGTCGGCCTCGGGAAAATGTCCCCGGATCATCCGAACGTTTTTCACAATCTTGTCACCATCCCCATCACTAAAGTCAAACTCCCCCATCATCCCAGCACCCACACCGTCGTCACGGCAACGGCACCGTCAGCAAAAGCAACATCAACACTACCATCGCCACGGCAACGCCATCATCACCACAGCAACGCCGCCGTCACCGCCCACGTGAAAAAACTTTCTGCCTTCAAGCTATTTGTATGCCAAACAACAACTTCTCCCCTCCTGCCCTCTGTATGTTTTATGCTTTTGTTCTGACTTTGATGTCCTCTAGTGACATATAGATGTGTGGGTGATGGCGGGAGCCTGTCATGAATAAGAATTGAATTACTGTCCACATCCGCGCCGTCACTGTAGCAGTAAGACATGTGGGGAACACTAAACGTGTACTGGAGTCAGTGTACCTGTGTGTGTCTTTTGTAATACATTGACCAGTGCCACTACTGCTAAATGCAAGACTCAAAATGTCCGTCCCTGGACGGTGGAAACAAGTGTTTTTGTGGCCAGTGTTCAGTGTGTTAATTCAGCTGTGAAATTTGAATGAGAAATATTGAGGATTTTTTTTTTTTTTTTTTTTTTTTGGCTATTGATGAAGCGTGTTGTCAAAGCACACTTCAGATAAGTTGTTTGCTTGTGCATTTTGAATCCAACACCCCCCTGCATTTAAAAACCAGAGGAATGGAGCATCGTCCTAACCGGTTCTGCATTCATGTTGTGCCAAGTTGTTGTCCCGATGAAACAAAGATGGCACACTGGATGATACCACGGTGTATCACACTACTGCACTGTGCAACACTGTAACACAGTGCAACACTGTAACGCAGTGTCACACTGTATCACACTACCGCTCTGTACAACTGTGTATCACACTGTACCACACTGTAGCGCACTATCACCCTGTATTGCACTGTGCCACAGTATATCGCACTGTACTACATTGTACCACACTGTATCACAATGTACAACAGTGTATCACACTGTACTGCACTGTACCACACTGTAGCCCACTATCACCCTGTTTTGCACTGTGCCACAGTATATCGCACTGTACTACATTGTACCACACTGTATCACAATGTACAACAGTGTATCACACTGTACTGCACTGTACCACACTGTAGCCCACTATCACCCTGTATTGCACTGTGCCACAGTATATCGCACTGTACTACATTGTACCACACTGTATCACAATGTACAACAGTGTATCACACTGTACTGCACTGTACCACACTGTAGCCCACTATCACCCTGTATTGCACTGTGCCACAGTATATCGCACTGTACTGCACTGTACCACACTGTATCACAATGTACAACAGTGTATCACACTGTACTGCACTGTACCACACTGTAGCCCACTATCACCCTGTATTGCACTGTGCCACAGTATATCGCACTGTACTACATTGTACCACACTGTATCACAATGTACAACAGTGTATCACACTGTACTGCACTGTACCACACTGTAGCCCACCATCACCCTGTATTGCACTGTGCCACAGTATATCGCACTGTACTGCACTGTACCACACTGTATCACAATGTACAACAGTGTATCACACTGTACTGCACTGTACCACACTGTAGCCCACTATCACCCTGTATTGCACTGTGCCACAGTATATTGCACTGTACTGCACTGTACCACACTGTAGCCCACTAACAACTCAACAACTCAACTTGCTCTTTATTGTCATTGCACAAGAAACACAGTGATTTTTGGCAGCAAAATGTTGTTGCTATGGCTTCCGGGAGACACAGAGATAAGCAATGAATAAATAGATCTATAAAAATACAGAAATAAAAATCTAAACTATGTTCAATGTAATATAATAATAATAATAATCTATCACTATCTATACACTATCACCCTGTATTGCACTGTGCCACAGTATATCGCACTGTACTACATTGTACCACACTGTATCACAATGTACCACATTGTATCACACTGGACTGCACTGTACCACACTGTACAGTTTGGCATACAATAATTTGTAAATAGTTTGTTTGGCAGAGGCCTGAGGTAATTCCACCAATGGAAGGTGACCATGTGAAGCATGTGAAGCGAGCCTTAGGTCAGGGAATGTATCAGTGCTGTTTATAGATGCTTTAGGTTAATTGTGAAACAGTGTTTTTGACTTTATTCTGAAAGTGGCAGGCCTCTACAGGTCTAAAATGTTGATCTGTGTTCCATTGGAAAAGATAAAAAAAGTTGTGTAACTAGTTATCAACCAAAAACGAGTCAGACTCCTCGGCTAAAGGAAGAAGGAATCTATGAACTGCAGTGCGTCCTGTTGGTGACCACGCCGCCTCTCCCTGTGAGCACAAATCGTGGCGCTCTGTTTTAGCCAAACCCCCCCCGGAGTGAACCCGGCCACTAAGTGCACACCAGCCTGCCACGCCATCCCAGGTTAATTCCCGTAATCGGCGCGATAATATTTGTCAGGACGATTGCGGCTCATCCACCCAGGGCTGTGTGTTTTGCCTTCTCCGCCCACCGGTTTAATGAGGACCCGGGTGAGGCCACGTCGCCTACACAACTACAGGGCTAAACATACCCGACCGCCCGTCCCCCCCGCCAGATGATGGCGCTGCACGTGACCCCGTCTCCGCCCCGCCCACTTCCCTTCCATGTTTGCCCCCCCCCCCCCCCCCCGGGGGCACCCATCAGGGAAATGTACTCAGCATCCGTGCGCCAATGGCTGTAGTCCTCGCTTGTACACATGACACATTCACTTCCCAGGTTCTTTTTTTTCCTTTTTTTTTTTCTTCTTCTTTGTGTTCCTTTTGTCGGCTTGCGGAGCCTACGTCGTTCCCTTCCTCCCAGATGAGTCTTCCTCCCCCCCCGAGAGAGCTCTCCTCTGTGGCGTGTGTGAACGCACACGCGTGGTCCCCGGCCTGCGCTGCGACGTGTTTTCGGGACGCGGCCGCTTATTTTCTGGGACGCTGTGGCCGGTGCAGTTTTTAAATCACAATGGCAGCCCTTGACGCGGTGGGCCCTACCTACGCATGTTTCCAGTGAAGCACTTTGTGTCGAGCAGTAGAGGGAGAGGCTAGAGCTGAATGGAAACACAAGAAACTGAACCACAAGGGAAACGGGAAGTCTTTCTCTCCTGAGTGGCGTTGTGGCAACCGCAGATGTTGGCATGACAACGCGAAATTACAATAAATGGGTTTGTGTTTTAAAAGTGATTCGTTCTGAGATGACGGGCTTCCTTGGGCCGGTAGGGTTCCTGGGTTCCACTGTGATGGACCAATTGTTTTTTTTGTAAAAGAGTACAACCGTAATTGTTGTTAACATTCACGCACTTAACACGCGTCAGTCCTGTGTACTCGCAGTTCCTCCTCCCTGGGGAAGTTGATCCTTGCATTTAGCCGTGTCGTGTGCTTATAAATCGAGCTGAAAAGAGTGGGTTTTCAGGGCTGATGGGCTCGACCACACCCTTCCCCAGGATCCCTGTATCTGCTCAGGTGGTGCAAGTGACCATCAGAGCACGAGAAGCTGGTGCCTTCTGATCTGATGAGAGTTCCTTGGGACTAGATGGGGTCAATGTTGTACAAAATTCCCTATGAGATACCCAACATATCATAATGGACCATGTTACATAACATGGTCCATTATGATTGCAATTGACATGTAGTCAGTCATCTAGTAATTGGGAATTTCTTATGGTTCATAATGTTTTCGAAGCTTTGGTGTGGCAAATGATGGCTCTACTAGGACACTCACTCGGTATTCTGTATATCACACAAAGCTCAAGTCATTTCCCCATATAGGCTCCTAATAGGTGATTTTTTTCCATGTTCCTTAAAAAAACCCACGCAGAAGGGAACAATGTTTTCATGTGCCTCAGTAACATCTCATGACCCGACTGCAGCCATGTAGACTATTCTGATTTCAGCTTCTGAGTGGCGTCGGATGAAAGCTAGCTTGTAAAAACTGCTTGTAAAAATGGGAGGATTGTGGGGGGGGGGGGAATTCCAAACTTCATTATCAGTTGTTTGTCATCTCTTGGGAAATATAAACTACCACCACAGCAACAGATGTATAACAATAGCCATATGTTGCTTTGCCAGCCCTTGTATTACTGTGGTGGTAGTTGGTTGATCCATATGCTGGGAGATGTTACTTCCAGACCGGGCAGCAAACGGGGGGAAATGGACAACACACTGGAGATGACAGGGCTCTCAGTGGACCTTGAGATTCAGGATTGTTATAGTGTTATTAGTGTTATTACAGTGTTATTACAGTGTTATTACAGTGTTATTACAGTGTTATTACAGTGTCATTAGTGTGATGTGTTGTGAATATCCTAACCAGCTGCACCTGGATGAGGTTGGATTGTCATAGAAGGTTGAAAGCGACAAAGTCCAAACGTGTTTCTACGGAAAGCATATTGTGTCTTCGTGTCTTTACTCTGACTGGACGTGTCGTTTCAGCACACTGTGGTCAACATGCAGCACCGCGTCTTCACAGCCAGCACGCCATCTCCTTCACACACACACACGCACGCACGCACGCACGCACGCACGCACGCACACACACACACACACAAGGAGTTCTTCCTTGGTTTTGGGTCACGCCCACCCCCAGCACTCTGCTGTTTCGTTCCCGCTCTGCACCTTAAACGGGTCATTGTTTCCTGAATGCTGCACCAACCACTGCACGGCCGTCTTGGCGGCTGGGTTTCGGTCAACCCTGCGGCAAGTGACGCATCCTCTTGTCTCGCCGAGCCACGCGGGAAGACGCCGTCTGCACTCTGTGATGCTGTGGCCGTAGCCCACCGTAGTACAGAACAACTCCCAGATCTTCGAGCTTGTTGGTCAACCGTTTTGATCGCTATCTACTCCACCACAGAGATCATAAACGAGGGCAATTCCATTTCCCTAAACGCTGCTTTGAAAAGCACCAGTGTCATCACTAAAATAGTTTCATGCCGGTCATACCTTCTCATGAAACCCGCCGAGTGAGCGCCGCTGACGTGGTTGGAATCCACGGCAGCCCGTGTGCCACATCTCTTGGCCAGAATTTATACAAACGGTGAAAGGCAGACATTTACCCGGTGCTGTCGGGAAGCCGGTGACCTACTCGAAGCGCGATCGCAGTCTTGTCATCATTTTAATTGCAACAACACATACATGAACGCGCGCTCAAATGGGCGTTTGAATATGTAGTCGTACACGTGTCTCCTCCAGCTTTTGCACAAACCCCCCTCGCCCTTCAAAGTCACCTCCGGAGACCGGCGCCGTGGTTGAAAAGCCGTGCCGTAGATCTTCCAGCTTGCCGATGCAGCAGAAAGGGGACTCCTCGGTATGCTGTACCCGTCTGCCCGGTTAGACCCGGTTAGTCTAAACCGGACCAGATACCGGAACCCTCATAGGAGAGGCGGCCTCCATGGTTTGGTACCGTGCTCACGGCCACCACCACGGTTCATTGACCACATGGGTACGTCTGGACTAATTTGTGAGTGCTGGAGCTGTGTGTTGCCTTCAGGGTTCTCTCCAGGGGCCACACCGAGCGATGACTAAATACTCTGTCTTCCTGAGTGTCCGGGTTGATCTGGTGGTAATGCGCTCGCTCAGTGGGCTTGCCTGTTGGGGCTTCTCGGTGGATGCAGTTTATATTACTCTGTTGGTCCTAACGTATTTGTTCTTGTCATTATTAATTCAATATCACCGGACAAAAGCGCTGCGGCAGTGGCCCAGCACGCTAATAAACCTCGCAATTCACTCAGGGTAACGAGACGTCTCGACCAATCGGAATCAATTATAAACCAAACTCTGTCTTTGTTATCGCACGTGACGACACCGTCACTAATTTGGGGATGATTATTTCAACTGGGAAGCCGATGTTTGCTAATGGCTGTGGCATCGATCGTGGCGGTCGGGCCCCGCTGTTGTAGTGTACAGCTCCGCATTCCCCTCCGGTTCCCCTCGCTGTCCAGCCTCACTGTCAGCGATGTTACCAAACACTACTATCAAAAACCCAGGAACGAGCATGAGGTTTCACTGGTAACTTGGCTCAGCCGTCACAACAACAAGGGGGAGCTCTGGGCGAGTACCGGGCTGCCCCGTGTACAGGCAACATTGGAAAGACCCACACACACACGTGTGACGTACCCTGTGAAAACCTGTGGAATTGGATCCGGAACGTGCCGGAATGCCAGCGCTTTGTGCGTCGACCCCGAATCCCCAGTCCGACCTCTTCGTCGGGTTGATGGAGCCTCTTGTTTTGTCACCAACTTCGTCATCTCCTCTCATATGGCTGGTACCTCATACAGCTGGTCTCTCATATGGCTGGTATCTCATATGGCTGGTATCTCATATGGCTGGTATCTCATAGGGCTGGTCTTTCATATGGCTGGTCTCTCATATGGCTGGTCTCTCATAGGGCTGGTATCTCAAATGGCTGGTCTCTCATAGGGCTGGTCTCATAGGGCTGGTATCTCAAATGGCTGGTATCTCATAGGGCTGGTCTCTCATAGGGCTGGTATCTCAAATGGCTGGTCTCTCATAGGGCTGGTATCTCATTATGGCTGGTATCTCATAAGGCTGGTATCTCATAAGGCTGGTATCTCATAGGGCTGGTATCTCATAGGGCTGGTATCTCATAAGGCTGGTATCTCATAGGGCTGGTATCTCCTATGGCTGGTATCTCCTAGGGCTGGTATCTCATAGGGCTGGTATCTCCTATGGCTGGTATCTCCTATGGCTGGTCTCTCATAGGGCTGGTATCTCAAATGGCTGGTCTCTCATATGGCTGGTATCTCATTATGGCTGGTATCTCATATGGCTGGTATCTCATTATGGCTGGTATCTCATAAGGCTGGTATCTCATAGGGCTGGTATCTCATAGGGCTGGTATCTCCTAGGGCTGGTATCTCATATGGCTGGTATCTCATAGGGCTGGTATCTCCTATGGCTGGTATCTCCTATGGCTGGTCTCTCATAGGGCTGGTCTTTCATATGGCTGGTCTCTCATATGGCTGGTCTCTCATAGGGCTGGTATCTCATATGGCTGGACTCTCATAGGGCTGGTCTCTCATAGGGCTGGTATCTCCTAGGGATGGTATCTCATATGGCTGGACTCTCATAGGGCTGGTATCTCATAGGGCTGGTATCTCCTAGGGCTGGTATCTCATATGGCTGGACTCTCATAGGGCTGGTCTCTCATAGGGCTGGTATCTCATATGGCTGTTATCTCCCAGGGCTGGTCTCTTATAGGGCTGGTATCTCATATGGCTGGTCTCTCATAGGGCTGGTCTCTCATAGGGCTGGTATCTCCTAGGGCTGGTCTCTCATAGGGCTGGTCTCTCATAGGGCTGGTATCTCCTAGGGCTGGTCTCTCATAGGGCTGGTATCTCATTGTATTCACAGTAATTTGCGGCACGATTGCCACGCGCCGGCCGCTGGGATTTCACACAATCTGACGTGTTTTTTTAAATGACTGTCACAACGTGTGATGTAACATGCTGGGAGACGTGGCGTTATTTGACTCCGTGGCGTGGCGCGTGTTCCAAGCCACAGGACGGGTGACGCGTCCACCCAGTTAGAGCACCGATGTCACGGAGGCCGTTGTCGGTCTCGGGTAGAGAGGTCGACTCGTGAGGCCTCCGTCACCGTGGCTTCATGACGCTATCACCCCCCCACCCCGCGCTCGGGCCTTCCCCGCCCTCTTCTGTTCGGACCCGTGGCTTTCTCGGTGCGTCACCGCCAGCTCTCTGATGATGGTGAGAGAGAACCGTGAGCTCTCGGACGCCGGCGTCAGAAGGGAAACAGCGGTGCCTTTTTTTGTTTTGTTTTTTGAGATCTATTCAGCCGGTGCACAATGGGGGGTTGATTTATACAGCACTGCCAGGAGAGCAGCGGACCCAAATGAAGAGTCGAAGATGAATTGTCGTCTAATTCAATATCATCATGGGTGTCTTAATGGGGGGGGGGGTGTGACGTGTGTGTGTGTGTGTGGGGGGGGAGGGGGGGGATCCTCTTCCTCCCTCTATATGCAGACAGACACACACACACACACACACACACACACACGCACATGTCGTCCTCATGAAGAGGAAGTGCCAGACTGTCCTTAACAATAGCCTGGCTAGCCCTTCAACACTGATCCAGGACAGGCACCAAAATAGGCCCTGCTCTGGCTTCCTGCCCGCTCTTGACAACACAATCGTCTCTCTCGGTCGCTCTCTCTCCTTATTGGCGACTCGCTGGCGCTGTGTTCTCTCTCTCCCCTCTCAACCTGCGGAGGACCAGTCCGACCAGATCGCTCCCGGGGACACAACAGACACATTGTTGGACGACGGCTCCCTGCGGCTCCCTGCTGCTACCAGGCAGCGCCGGGGAAGGGGACCATTTTGTTAGTGTGTGTGTGTGTGTGTGTGTGTGTGTGTGTGTGTGTGTGTGTGTGTGTGTGTGTGTGTGTGTGTGTGTGTGTGTGTGTGTGTGTGTGTGTGTGTGTGTGTGCGCGCGCCTTTTTGGAAAAAGGGGGTGTTTGGATAGCGATTAGATAAGGGTTAAAAGGGAGTTACTGTAGAGGGGATTTGAAAGAGAGGAGAGGGAGGGAGGGAGGGAGGAGGCCGGAGCGAAAGGGAGAGAGAGAGGGAGGGAGGGGGAGGTAGGGAGAGAGAGAGAGGGAGGGAGGGGGAGGGAGGGAGAGAGAGAGAGGGAGGTAGAGCGAGAGAAAGAGAGAGAGAGGATGTGGGGAGAGGGCGAGCCAACAATACATTCCCAGGTGGTGGGGGGTTGATGTCACTTCCTGCCGCATCGATCGTCTGAGCGAGGCCTCGGACCGGACCACAGCTCTCCTCCGGTCCCGGCGGGGGCCCCCTCCAGTCCCGGAAAGCTCCGGAAGCGGCCCGGCCGGGTGACATCCACCAGACTGTCTCTGAGATGAATGCAGGCAGGAGAGAGAGTGTGTGTGCCACCGTCTGGTCCCGAGTCAAACGTCCCCCACCCCCCCGCCCCCGTCCCGCTTCACAGATTTATTAACGTATTCTCAGCCTCTTCTTCTTCTCCGGGAGGGGAAAGACATATGCTGCGGAGCGGCCCCAGGGCCTTGTCTTGTTCCCCGATAAATGATGAATCGGCTAATTAATCTCAACGGCGCAACCGCCACCCGCTAGCCTAATTAGGGCTTTTCTGCCGTTCGTTCCTTCGTTCCCTTTTTCCTTTTTTTGCGATGAGAGAGATTCATGGGTTCTGAAACGTTTCCATCATTGAGGAGCAGGAAGAGGACCTGACGGTGGTGTGATGTGTTGTTCACCAGGAGGTGTGGTGTGGTGTTCACCAGGAGGTGTGGTGTTCACCAGGAGGTGGGATGTGGTGTTCACCAGGAGGTGTGATGTGGTGTTCACCAGGAGGTGGGATGTTCACCAGGAGGTGGGATGTGGTGTTCACCAGGAGGTGGGATGTTCACCAGGAGGTGGGATGTGGTGTTCACCAGGATCACCAGGAGGTGGGATGTGGTGTTCACCAGGAGGTGTGGTGTGGTGTTCACCAGGAGGTGTGGTGTTCACCAGGAGGTGGGATGTGGTGTTCACCAGGAGGTGTGATGTGGTGTTCACCAGGAGGTGTGGTGTTCACCAGGAGGTGGGATGTGGTGTTCACCAGGAGGTGGGATGTGGTGTTCACCAGGAGGTGGGATGTTCACCAGGAGGTGTGGTGTTCACCAGGAGGTGGGATGTTCACCAGGAGGTGGGATGTTCACCAGGAGGTGTGGTGTTCACCAGGAGGTGGGATGTGGTGTTCACCAGGAGGTGTGTTGTTCACCAGGAGGTGTGTTGTTCACCAGGAGGTGGGATGTGGTGTTCACCAGGAGGTGGGATGTGGTGTTCACCAGGAGGTGTGATGTGGTGTTCACCAGGAGGTGTGGTGTTCACCAGGAGGTGGGATGTGGTGTTCACCAGGAGGTGTGGTGTGGTGTTCACCAGGAGGTGTGGTGTTCACCAGGAGGTGGGATGTGGTGTTCACCAGGAGGTGTGATGTGGTGTTCACCAGGAGGTGTGGTGTTCACCAGGAGGTGGGATGTGGTGTTCACCAGGAGGTGTGGTGTGGTGTTCACCAGGAGGTGTGGTGTTCACCAGGAGGTGGGATGTGGTGTTCACCAGGAGGTGTGATGTGGTGTTCACCAGGAGGTGTGGTGTTCACCAGGAGGTGTGGTGTTCACCAGGAGGTGGGATGTGGTGTTCACCAGGAGGTGGGATGTTCACCAGGAGGTGTGGTGTTCACCAGGAGGTGGGATGTGGTGTTCACCAGGAGGTGTGATGTGGTGTTCACCAGGAGGTGTGGTGTTCACCAGGAGGTGGGATGTGGTGTTCACCAGGAGGTGTGGTGGTCACCAGGAGGTGTGGTGTTCACCAGGAGGTGGGATGTGGTGTTCACCAGGAGGTGGGATGTGGTGTTCACCAGGAGGTGTGGTGTGGTGTTCACCAGGAGGTGTGGTGTTCACCAGGAGGTGGGATGTGTTGTTCACCAGGAGGTGTGGTGTGGTGTTCACCAGGAGGTGTGGTGTTCACCAGGAGGTGTGATCTGGTGTTCACCAGGAGGTGTGGTGTGGTGTTCACCAGGAGGTGGGATGTGGTGTTCACCAGGAGGTGTGGCCTTGCGCCCGCCAGTCTGCCGGCCAGTGGAACCGGGAGGCCGTTCTCGTTTATCCGTTGCTACCAAAAGAGCCGAATGTGCCTCTGAGTATTTGTCATAGTTTGGGTGGGATGAGGCGCTCAGCCTGTTGGTCTGGGGATCTTCTGAATGTGACGTCATGACATGTTTAGGTGGGGAGGGTTTTGAACCAAACACGTGTGCGAGGTATCAGAAGGAGGGGAGTCATTCATTCATTCATTCATTCATCCATCTCTGAACACACTGGGTCCCTCATACACACATACATACATATACACACACACATACAGTATACACACACACACATACACACACACACACACACACACACACACACACACATACACACATATACACACACACAGGCGCACACACACATACATACACACACACACACACATACACACACACACACACACACACACACACAAACACACACACACACACATATACACACACGCAGGCGCACACACACATGTACACACACACACACACACACACATACACACACACGCAGGCGCACACACACATACATACACACACACACACACATACACACACACACACATACACACGCGCACACACACATACATACACACACACACACATACACACACACACACACACACATACATACATACATACATACACACATACACACATACACACACACAGCATGGTTTCTTCAGAGAGGGCTGCTTCACCAGATCAGTGTAATGAGAATCCCACCCATCTGGCCCTTTTACATAGGGAGGAGGTCTCTCGCTCTCTGTCCCTCTCGCTCGCTCTCTCCCCCCTGTCTTTGTGTGTGACTCTCTCTCTCTCTCTCTCTCTCTCTCTCTCTCTCTCTCTCTCTCTCTCTCTCTCTCTCTCTCTCTCTCTCTCTCTCTCTCTCTCTCTCTCTCTCTCTCTCTCTCTCTCTCTCTCTCTCTCTCTCTCTCTCTCTCGCTCTCTCCCCCCCTGTCTTTGTGTGTCACTCTCTCTCTCGCTCGTGAAGACCCTGTCCGTGTATTAGGTCACCATCTGTCAGAATGCTGCTCTTCCCGACACACACACACAGACGCACACACACACACACACCTCTCCTAGGCTGATGAACCCTCCTGGTGTTCAGGGTAGGGTAGGTCATGTGGGCCATGTAGGCCATGTGGGCCATGTGGGCCATGTAGGCCATGGGCCATGCGGGCCATGTAGGCTATGTGGGCCATGCGGGCCATGCGGGCCATGTGGGCCATGTAGGCTTTGTGGGCCATGTGGGCCATGTAGTGTAAGCCATGTAGGGTAGGCCATGTAGGGTAGGTCATATAGGCCATGTGGGCCATGTGCCATGTAGGGTAGGCCATGTGGGCCATGTGCCATGTAGGGTAGGCCATGTAGGCCATGTGGGCCATGTAGGCCATGTCGGCCATGCAGGCCATGTGGGCCATGTAGGGTAGGCCATGTGGGCCGTGTAGGCCATGTAGGCCATGTAGGGTAGGCCATGTGGGCCATGTAGGGTAGGCCATGTGCCATGTAGGGTAGGCCATGTGGGCCAGGTAGGCCATGTGGGCCATGTGCCATGTAGGGTAGGCCATGTGCCATGTAGGGTAGGCCATGTGGGCCATGTAGGGTAGGCCATGTGGGCCATGCAGGCCATGTGGGCCATGTGGGCCATGTAGGCCATGGGCCATGCGGGCCATGTAGGCTATGTGGGCCATGTGGGCCATGTGGGCCATGTGGGCCATGTAGGCCATGTGGGCCATGCATGTGTTTGGGTTGAACTCGTCTTGATTAACGTGGATGAAATGACGACGTGGTTAAATAACTTTCTGGAATATGTCAAGACAGGTTCATCGGAAATCTGGAGTGATGCGCCTTCTAAATCTGGCGTTGGCCGATCCGAAAATATCTGGTTACGGTTGGATTTTAAATGTATTTAAGCAGACTTTTTGCTGAGTGGTCGTTTTTTTCATTTATTCATTGTACACTGTGGTTAAGAAATGACCTAAACAGTGTTCTGTGTCACAGAACACACAGACACACACACATACACACAAAGACACACAGACACAGACACACACACACACACACACACACACATGCCCCCCTCATTCCGCTGTCTCTGCAATGTGTGTGTGTCTACGTTGGTGCATTGTGTGTGTGTATGTGTATGTTGTGTGTGTGTGTGTTTGTGTACCTTAGTGCATTGTGTGTGTGTGTACGTTAGTGCATTGTGTGTGTGTGTGTATGTTAGTGCATTGTGTGTGTGCGTGTGTACGTAAGTGCATTGTGTGTGTGTGCATGTGTACGTTAGTGCATTATTGCGTGTGTGTGTGTACGTTAGTGCATTGTGTGTGTGTACGTTAGTGCATTGCGTTTATGTGTGTGTGTACGTTAGTGCATTGCGTTTATGTGTGTGTGTACGTTAGTGCATTGCGTGTGTGTGTGTGTACGTTAGTGCATTGCGTGTGTGTGTGTACGTTAGTGCATTGCGTGTGTGTGCGTGTGTACGTTAGTGCATTGTGTGTGTGTGTATGTTAGTGCATTATTGCGTGTGTGTATTTTCCGGTGGTATCGGATTGCAGCACGCAGGCTGCTCCGATGGCAGGCTACACATGTCTGGCAGGAGGGAAGGACAAATCCTGTCATATTAAGCAGGGATTAATGCTGTGCTCAGCTGTAGTTACCAGCAGGGTTTCAGCATAGGAGAGCCATGACCTGGGGGGGCTTTTATTTTGGCAGAGAGAGAGAGAGAGAGAGAGAGACTGTTGCTATTACGGAAGCTCTCTGTGTGCGCGCGCACACACACACACACATACACACACAAGGCAGGGGGGAATATAGCT